>PVJD01006353.1:0-99677 GCA_004026545.1 Mormoops blainvillei
CTGAACCTTCAGTCCATCTACCAGGCTCCCACTCTCCCCTGCATTTGTTTAGCTGCTTTCTGGTGGAAGCCTATTTTGTGTTTTAAATAGCTGTAAGGTAAAACCCTAACAATCCAGGTTTAAGTGCATCAAGTGTTTCTGTTGGAGAGCAGAAGATTTCCTCTGCTGCCCTCAGCATTATCATTATCTCTTGCCCACCATTGTGATAACACAATGAAGCCTGGGGGGCCCGGCGCTGGGAGTGGGAAACGGCGCTGGGAGTGGGAAACGCCTGCTGGGGCCCCAACCAGATTGACTGAATCACAGCCCGGGGCGCACAGATTGCCTGGAATTTGCATTTCGTAACCAGTTTTCTCCCAGTAATTCTGATGTTGATTAAGTATGGAGAACTACTGTAAAAGATCCTCATTTACAAACGAAAAACCTCGTATCAGAAGCCTTTGGGGTGCACACCCGCCACAGCCCCAGTTAGCAAGTCAGGAAGTCCCTGCTAGTCCCCCAGATCCCTTGCTTGCTTTTTTCCTGGCTCCAGTTGGTCAGTTTCCCTGTTTGTCTCCATTTTGGGGAAGGCTCCATCCTCAGGAGCTCAACAGATCATTTTCCCTTCCAGGAGTGTGCAGCCCTTTAGCGTCTCTGGGCCACACATTAAATACACAAAACACTAACAAAAACTGATGAGCAAAGAAAAGGTTTTAAGTAAATTTACGATTTGGTGTTGGGCCCCATGCGGCAAATTGGATACCCCTGACTGTTTACCCATTTTAAAATCCCGAGTGTCCCCATTGCCCTCCGGAAAAGGTTGACCTCATCAGCATTTACAAGGTCCATTTCTACCCAGTTCTCATCCCTGAACACACACTTCAGTCTCACACTCCTTGCACTTCATGCAGCCTGAACTCAGAATTGAACAGATTTGGGGGAGGCATTTTTGGACCTTTTGGTATGATTTGGCACCTTAATTGTGTTTGAAAATGCTTTGTGGACTGCTGGGGGAGGTCCGCGTTGGGAGTTGGCCTTCATTTGGCCGTGCTCTTTGGCTTGGCTAGGATTTTTTGTTAAGCCCCTCCCCCTAACTCTGCAATAGATTAATTTCACTGATCATGCTCTATTGAACTGCAGGCTGAATAATTGCACGTTGCTGGAGATTCATTTTGTGTACTTGACATTAAAAATTTCTGTAAACCATGATTCTTTTTTAGAGTGTAGTTCCAGAGTTATACTCATTCCTTGAAACCTGCAGAGGTTGAGTGTGGTAAAATTGGTTTGTGCTGGTTTTTGGTAGTTCTCTACTGTTTTACATGGAGGGGATAAGAGCCGTTTAAGAAATGACTCCATAATCTAGGCATCAAGAATGATCCCCACCCCAGCTAACAAGAGAAAGGTACTTTTTCAAGTTATCTGAAGCCCTGCATGTGATGTTTCTGAAAGAGAACAGGTTTTCAATTCAGTGACCAAGCCCATAGACAATATGCCTTGTGTGGTTTTTTTTGGGGGGGGGGGTTGTTTTGCAGTGGAGGAGTTACCAGTTTGGAATCTTCTTTGCGTCCCCTTAATTGCATAATGAAATTGACTGTGTTTGAATGGGCGGTCACAGGCCTTCGCTATCTTTTTGGGAGACAGACTGAGGTGCTGTGGCCTCTCATAGCTTTGAAAAGTTAGAGCTTTCTGGTGTCAGATTTGATAACTGAGTAAGACCTTATGATTTGAATTGAGACCACAGTTACACTAATAACCCTCGGTAGGTAAGGATTAGTTTAGAAAGTTACAGTTGGGCGTCTGTTTCAAAATGTGTTCAATAAAGCTGTTATTGAGTTTAGCTTTCGGAGTCATGGATCTTCCAGGCGTTTCAATCCACCATTTCACTGCAGTTGTAACCCAAGCCTGCTGGTGTACGCTGCGGCTCCAACCACCATTTCATGGTAGTTTAATTACAGGCTCAGTTCTTTTGAGAAGTTGGGAAACCTCCCCAATTGACTCTGCAAACCAAGTATGTAAACCATTGCACAAACGCTCTTTTAAACCCTTACAACTAGGCACTTTTCCAGACCCCAGAAAAAACAACTCTGGGGCCCTAAGTTGTGGTGGGCCTGGATTTCATTAAAGTGATACTGTCATCTGTGTTCCGGAAGGAGCCACTGAGCTAGTGCATACTTGTGATCAAATGCATTTATGTGCTAAGCCGCAAACTCAAAAGGAGCTGGTAAGAGCCGGCAGCAGGTAGCATGTTCTAGATTCCTGAGCCGGCTTGGCCCTCCGGATAGTTTCACACGCACCTTAATTTCTCTCTTTACATGAAGGTGCTAATGATACCAAAATCCCACACACCGTTGTTGGGTGGGATGTCCAGTAAAATGTTTGGAAGAGTGTCAGATGATAACCTAGAGTACGTAACACTAATTGCAATACTTCGGGCTGAGTACTTTGAAATCGTGCCAGTGGGTAAAGGTGCTCAGTTATGAAGAGGTGAATTTAACGCACTGAAATAGAACAAAAGTTCTGCTGGCAAAGGACGAGGCAGAAAAAATGTGTGGGCGTGCGATTTGAAGGGCGGTCTTCTTACATAAAGGACCTCTTTGAATTAGTAAAGCAGACTTTTTAAAAGAAACTTTGATTTTTAAAATAATACTTCCATGGGTTTGTGTTGCATGATTCTGTTTTTCTGGAGTGGGAATTTCTGCAATGAGAATCCTGACCAATTTCTAGGATACTGTTATACTTCACCAAATTGTCTCTTCCGAAGGACTGCAGATCATAGTGGTCAAGCCAGACCGATCGGCTAAGAACATTTTGAATTTCTAGAAGCGAATATAGAATGTACCTCACATTTGGTTCAACATGGAACCCTTTTTCTTGGAGTATTTTTCAGGACCAGTACCTTGGACTACACTTTGTGAAACAGTAATAGTGTGGGTTTTAGAAATAGTTTAACACTGAATTTTTGAACTACATAATGCTGCAGCTGGTTAATGCAGCCCCTTTGGTTTGGGGGTTTTGAGGAAGAGGGTCGTGGGCGTGTTCATCCAAGTGTTTGATGTTCCTAAGTGGTGGGGTTAGTCTAGGTTGGAGAGGGAGAAAGGAGCTTATTATCAACGGATTTCCTTTGGTATGAAGTACAAGAATATATAGGACTTTTTTTTTAAGCATTTCGTGAAAGTTAAATTGTTAGTGCATTTCCTGTGTTTTTTTTTTCTTTGAATAAAGACGTGGCAATTTTCTTGAAGAAACTGCAGAAGCTGTTTAAACAATTGTTTATGCATTTGTGTTTTTATGTAAATTTTTTTTTTTGCTTTAAAAGCTGTTTGCTCATTTTAGACTATGTGTAGGGCATAGGGAAATATAAAGGAAGGGGGAAACCCGTCCGTAATCTTATCACTAGTAGATAACCACTGTTGATGTTTTGGTGTGTGGGACTAATGGCTTATTCTTTTCACATATGTAACTAAAGGAAGGCAACTCAATGTCTTCATTTTAAAAGCACTAGATTTTGGAGCATGACTGCTTGAGTTTGAATCCCGGCTGTACAACCACTAGCTGTGCAACCTTGGGCACATTCTTGACCTCTCTTCCTTATTGGGCTGGCTGCACTTTAGTTACTGTGTTGAATAACAGCAGGGAGAGTAGACACCCTTGCCTCAGTTTTACCATTAAGTACAGTGCTAGTTGTAGGTTTTTTGTTGATCCTATTGTATCAAGTTGTAGAAGTTCCCCTCTATTTCAATTTTTCTGCATTTTTATTTTGAATGAGTGTCAAATGTCAAATACTTTTTTGCATCAATTAATATCGCGATTTTCTTCTGTAGCCTATTACTACACATTACATTGTTGTTTCTTTTTTTTTTTTTTTTTTAAATGTGGCATACCTGGATAAAACCTGCTGGGTCATGGTATATACTTTTTAAAAAAAACATTGTGGAATTTTTACTTGTTAAGGATTTCAAGAATTTTCCAAGGATTTTTGTGTTTATATTCATGACAGATACCGGTCTGATCTGTAGGTTTCTTTTTGGCCTGTTTTTGTTTAGTGTTAGGATAATGGCTTAGTTAAAATGAACTGGGAGGAGTTCTCTCCCTTTCTGTTTTCTGGAAGAGATTATATAGAATCTGTTAATTTTTCTTTAGATGTTTGGTAGAATTCTCCAGTGAAACCATCTGATCTCAAGATATTTTTCTTTTTCTTTTGAGGTTTAAAAATTACACATTCAATTTTTTTTTTGATAGTTAACAACACTGTGTTAGGTACTTGAAGTTTTCTAAGAGGATAGAACTATTTTTTGTTTGTTTTACTTTCCTTCATTTAACAAAAATTTTATTGTATTTTTTCCCATTACCGTTTACTCCCTTTATACCCTGCTCCACAATCACCCAACTGTTGTCCACGTCCTTTTTGCTCAGTCTCTCCACCCTCAGTTTCCTTAATATTGTAGTTATAGGGCCATTCAGATTATGTATTTCATGTTGGTGAATTTTGGTAGTTTGTGTATATTTGACAAATTGACCCATTTCCTTCTTGTCAAGTTTATTTGGTTAGAGTTGTTTGTAGGATTCCCTTATTATCCTTTTGGTGTTTGTAGTTATATCTCTTGTTTATTCCTAATATTGGCAGTTTTATCTCTTTTTTTTTTTTTGGTCAGTCGTGCTAAAGTTTGTCAATTTTGATTTTTTGAAGAAATAGCTTTTGCTTCATCAATGAAATTTTTTCAGTTTCATTGATCTCTGCTGTTATCCTTGTTATTTCCTTTCTCTGTTTACATTTGGTTTACTTTTATTTTTCTAAGTTCTTGAAGTGGGAGCACAGATTAGTGATTTGAGACTTACACATTCTAATTCTGTAGTTTGGGGTTTCTGTGAGCTGCTAATATCGTTTTCATGTATTCTTTTTTTTTTAAAAAAAAAGCAGGGGTCTTAGTTATATAGGTTATTAGCTTGGTCCCCCCCACATTTAATAAGTTGCTAATATGAATGTAGGAAGTATTCCTCAGATTACTGTAGTCTTGAGTGTTAAGAACACCACTTCTGGAAATTCAGATTGTAGATTTCAGCCGAGTGTCCCTGGCCCTGTTAGACCAGGAGTCAGCAAACCGAGGCCCTCGGGCCAAAAATCCTGCTTTTTGGCCTATTTTAGTATGGCCCTCCAGCTAAGAATACTTCTTGCATTTTAAAGGGTGGTAAAACACACATAAACACACACATTTGTGAGAAACCTGCAAAGCCTGAAATCTTTCCTTTGTGACCCTTTACAGAACAAGTTGGCCCACTGCTGCCTTTACACTAAACCCAGTGGCTTGCTTCAGAGCCATCTGGAAAAATTTACAAGTACAGATTCCCAGGCCCTGCACATGGCCTTTTTCTCATCTGGAATCCATCATCACACACGCCCCTCTCTGTGTCTGGGAGTTTTGACTTGTGTCCTTTGTCTTTCATCTCTGTGCTGTTCTGCCGTCACGCTAGTTTTCCAGCACCTTCTAGGTGCTGAGTAATCTCCTTGGAGGTCCTCTGAGGGGGACATATACCTGAATGTCTTCGCGGAGTCTGCCCTGGTCAAAGTCGGAAGAAGGGAAGGTGCCCGGGGCTGCCTCAGAATCGGCTCTGCTAGAAAGGTGATTGTTGACATCACAAAGTCCAAACTCCGTTATCTCTGGAAAAGCTATTTTTGATTCACAGCCTGGCACAGAAACTTGGACCGAAAACCCTAGAATTGTATATAGAAACACAAATGTCACTGGGTCTAACCTGTAAAGGATTCTGCCCACCTAAAGTTAGTGGAAAGTGAGCTAGATATTCCCAACACTGGCTAAGCGCTCCTGGATGAGGAAAGCGGTAATCTCACAGTTAGCTTGGGAAAGAAACCTTGTTTACCTGGGTTGAGCTGAAGGAAACCATTGCTGTCCAGCCTTGGACCGGCCTGGAACTTGTTCTCACCCTGCTGCTCTCTGACACGTGGGCAAGGGGGAGATGACAGGTGGCAGCTGGTACCCCTTTCAACACCTTCATGTGGACTGCGGATGGCAGTTTTGAACGAAAGATAAGAGATGGTTCTTTTTCTTGCTTCAGGTGCCTAAGTCTTTTACTGTCCTCTAACCTCAAACCCTACAGATCCCCTCTTGCCACCTGGCATGTCCCTTTTCTGATGCTGCTGGACCTGCTTTTGTGTCACTGCTTTAACTTAATGTGGAGGTGAGTGCAGCCCCTAGAGAGAGCTCTTTATGGTCCTGACCTCTTCTCTATGTCCCCTGCCTTGGCAGTCTTCCCCTCTTCTCTTCCCTAGCTCTGCCCCGAGTTTGCGCCTTCCTAGTCTCCGAAAACATGCTCCTTGAGCCCATGGAGCCATAGGATGCCTTACTTTGCTAAAATGTTTACTTCTGGGGAAAAGGCAGGTGGCCTGGCGCCTGCGTTTAGCATCTCATGACCACAAACTAAGTGTTACCTTCCCTCCAAGTGAAAGCCAGGCTTTTGCATAATCTCCCCTTTCTGCGCCTTATTTTATAATTCTTGGTTTAGCCTCTCATGTGGGCTAAGTAACAATGTGAGGACCAGAGAGTTTGAGCCACTTGATAACCAACTCCGTGGAGGTGCCACCCTCACTGCCAGTTGAGGCGTGTGAGGGTAATGGGTTTAGCAGGAAGAAGAGGATACAATATTGTATTAATGATTCAGTTCCTAACTAAAGGCGGATTAGGGTTATGCCACAAATTATATTTTTATAAACCGTCCTTTAATTTTGTAAGGAGATTGGCTCCCCGGGGGACCCGGCTTGGTGTTATTTTAAAGCAGAATGAGACTTCTGCCCCTTTTGCAGTACGCGTTGGGGGTGATGGGAAATGCCCCTTTAACTGCTCTCCTGCAGCGGGGAAGGGAAGGTGGGGCAGTGAAGTAATTAGCAGCACATTTGCAATATGCCAAGTATAATGGCATGTGAGTTTTAAGGAGTAGCCATTGTGGCTAGTACTGTAAACAGTCCCATATGGTTTTCCTTAATGCATGTTTGCCTGAAAAGAGCTAGGTTACTTCTGTGTTGTGTTGTATGGCTCCCAATCCAATTTCAGTAGGTCTTTTTCTATAGTTCACTTTTCCTGGTTAGGTTGCTTTTGTCTATGAACATCAGAAACTGCTCTGAAAAGAAACCCTCCAAATTGTTTGTCATTGTCCCCTTCTGTATTTTGCAACCCCACCTCACCGGTGTAATTTTATCTTTCGAGATACAGTTGACATTTAACATTATATTAGCATCAGGTGTACAACATGATTTGATATTTGTATATATTGAAAAGTGATCACCACAGTAAGTCTAGTCAACATCCATCGTCACATAGTTAGGTTTTTTTTCTTGTGATGAGAACTTTTAACATTCACCCTCCCAGCACCCTCCAATATATGATCTGGTATTATTAACTCTAGTCACCGTGCTGTGCATCACCGCTGTGATTGGACCCAGGGACTGAGATTGGCTGCAGGTGCACTTCAGTGGTAGGAGAGCCACCTCCAGCACCTGGGACAGTGCCTGCACACAGCAGCCTCTCAGACACTTGCTATGTGGACATGTATGGTGACTGGTGGGGATGGGTAGGGAGACTGCTCCTTGAACCTAGTGCCTGGGCCTGGCTTATGGTTGATTGCAAGAGAGAAACTCACTTCTGGAACTTTCCATTGCTTTGGGTACTTCACAGTAACTGAGAATCTGAAATTGCAGCTTATGTATGGGTTTTGGGGGACAGCCTTATTGAAATATGACTCAAATGTTATATTCTTCTATTTGAAAAGTAGACATTTCAGTGATTTTCAGAAGTCGGCCCTACGCATCTGCAGATTCAACCAATTGCAGATAGAAAATATTGGCGGGAGGAGTTACATTGTTGCTAACTGAACATGGATAAACTTTTTTTTTCTTGGAATTATTCCCCAAACCAGTGATTTTCAACTTTTTCATCTCATGGCACACATAAAGTAATTACTAAAATTCTGTGGCACACCAAAAACTGTATTTTTTGCCAATCTGGCCAAAAAATGGGTATAATTTGGATTCATTTCAGATCGAGTGGCTTATTGTCGTCATTTATTTTGCAATCTAAGGGAAAGGAAGGAGGTCAGTGCCCGACTAACTAACTGGTCAGGTATTGAAAGTTTTAAAACTTGAGGCATACCAGTAGAAAATCACTGCCCTAAGCAATAACGTGTAACTATTTACATAGCATTTACATTATGTTAGGGATTGTAAGTAACCTAGAGATGATTTAAAGTGTATGGGAGGAGCGGCATAGGTTATATGCGTATGCTATGCCATTTTATATAAGGGATTGAACATCCCGGGTTTCGATATCCGTGGAGGGGGCAGTCCTAGAACCAGTCCCCTTTGGATACCAAGGGACAATTGTCTATACAGAATTGTAGGACCACCAATATAATTTTAGAATATTTTCATCACCCAGACAGAAACCTGTACCCCTTAGGCATGATCACCCCCATTCCTCCCAGGCCCTGACCTCCACTGATTTGCTTTTTATGTTTAGGGATTTGCCTTCTCTGACTGTCATAAAATGGAATCATATAATATGTGGTCCTTTGTAGTCGGACTGGCTTCTTTTCACTGGGCCATCCGTGCTGTAGCCTGTGTCAGTGCTGCGTTTCTTCTGTGGCTGAATAATAGGTCATGGTTATGGATATAGCATCTTTTGTTTATCCATGTGTAACTTTTTGGGCTATTAGGGTTTTGCACTTTTTGATAATTATGAATCATGCTGCTCCGAACATTCCCGTTGGCTTTGGTTTTGTGTGAGGGAACTAATCATCTTGCTGTTGTATCAAAACCTGGGTGAGGGAATGTAAGACCAAGCTGTTGAAGGGAAACAGGCCTGAGGCGGCCACCTGCTTGACCTTCACTTTAACCCATGGGAATTCATTAGGGCTTCGAATGCGTAAGAGGTCTCCTGATGCACGGACGCTAGGTTAAAATTTAAAAATTCCAACAGTCTTAATGTCATGTTAAGTTGGAGGGTTAAGCTCTTTGTGAAATATGTAGACTGTTTCTGCATATCTGTTTATTTCAGTGACCTGGACTGGCTCCCTAGCAGCATTCATGTTTTTAGTTACACCTAGCATGTCCTGAGTGACTCCAAAGGATGTCCCCTAAGCTTAGGCAGTTCTGAGCTGCTGGGGCGAGAGGGAGGGAGTTGTGAGCAGTGCTGTGCTCTTTTCTTACGGTCAGAGTGGCTAAACCAGTGGTGGTGGGAACTGTGGAACAGACTTGTTTTAACTTGATATAATTTACATAGAGCACGTTTTAGTGCGCAGCTCTGAGTTTTGACCAATGCAGTGCTCATGTAACCACCACCCTACTGTGAATGTTAAGACTTCTGAGTGGATTTTTAAAGCACATACTTGAGTGACTTCAAACTCTATTGGAGTCCAGTTTCCCTTTCTTCCTCTTTTATATTTAGAGGTCTATCAAGAAAACCAGAATGCTGGTTTATGTTGGAAAGGAAACTGCACAGCCCAACCCTAGCTCTTAGGTGCTCTGACATCGGAGCCTTGGGCTTTGAGGAAAAGATACCTGCATCTGTGCTTCCTCTTGCAGTGAGCTGCTGCTCATGGAGGTAAGAGGGAGTGTGGTGCGCCCTGCACACAGTTGGGTCCTCTGATCAGGACTTAAAGGGGAAGTATGTGGGGGAGGCAGACCGGAGGGAGTGGAGAATCGGGTAGGAGGAGGGCGCAGGGCTCTGGAAACACTGGGGTCTGGGGAGTAGGAGATGAGCTGGCGGGAGGCTGGGCTTGGGGCCTCCGCACTTGGGCATGGTGCAGTGATGGGATCATTAACCAGCCCTTGGAGCTTAAATAGCTTGAGCTCTTGTGAGTGAGAGACCTAGGAGACAGAGACATGGGGGGGGGGGGCTTGATGGTGGAATTTCCGGCATGCATCATTTTCAAAAAAGCTTGGCAAGAATAGAAATTCATCACCTAATTTTATAAGTTGCTTGAATGTGTGAGAAAGAGGGCAGGAAGGAATGTGACCACAAATTGCCTATTCCCACCCCCTGATTTTGCAGATGAAACTAGTGCAGTTCTGGCACCATGCTTTCTGATGACCCCGCGGAAGGGGTGGCGTCCAGCATGGCAAAGACTAAGTATTGGGTAGCTTGAACAAAGTCCGCACATCGTTTGTCGTAAGTTGTCTTAGTGGAAGTTTTTGAAGTTTAAAAGGATTTCAAGGTGGAGACAGGGAAGACTTTTTCTGGATTGCTTATTTCCCGAGGGCAGCCTCTAATGGAAACTACTTTGTTAAGGGGGTTATGGTATTTTAGTCTCTTAAAGCTGAATAAGTGGGAATATAACTGAAGCATGTTTTGCCACCCTTTTGCCAGGGTACTTGGTGTCTTAGGTTTTTATTCAACAACAGTCCATCAACTTGTTGGGGTACTAAAGTCGGGCTGGTGCAGCTAATCTTAATTTATGCCCATCAAATGGATCAGTGATGAAATGGCAGGGGATGGAGGGAATGAACATCAGTGCTGGGTTCCTCACAGGACAGTGGGACGAGCAGTTGGGCGGGAGGCAGTTTCCAGCGGATGTACAGATTAGGAATTTGACCATCTGGAGCTGATGGTCAGGGTCAGAGGACTGAGGTTCGTTCTCTAAGACAGGCCTGTAAATGGACCCCTGGGAGAAAATGAGGAAGGGAGATGAAACTTGGGCCTTCGTTCTTCCCTGCCCCGTTCCCAAGTTGATTCTTTTGAAGTCATTGCTGAATAAACACAAACAAAGTGGGCAGTGATCTGGAAATGGGGACATTAGTTTTCCAGTGGACAAAGGACACATTTTACCCTGGAAGAGGTCACTGTGGGTCTGAGCACTTTGGAAGGCTCTCAGTGGTACGCTAGTTATTACACATCCTTCTTGCCTGGCCAGAGTTTTCTAAGAACTTTTGCCAAACATTTTATTAGCCAAGTTTGGATTACCATGTCTACCTGAAAGCAGTGTGGTTATATCTCTTTTAGCATTTGAATGTACTTTCAAATTTTCAGATTCATGAGCATTTATGACTTCCACTATCGCGTGTTCCCAGAGTGGGGTGCGCTCTGACCCCAGGCGCAGTTTCAGTTGTCTGTGGAGCATCTAGTACCTTTTTAAGGGATTCTGTCCCAGGGCAATTGGGTTATGAAGCTCTTTTTTTTTCCCTTTAAGAGCGAGGTGGGGACTACTCACATTTAGTGGGTATGTCTTGGTTTACCAAAGTCCTGTGAGGGACAGGACTGTCATTTAAACCAGATTGTCAGCCTCAGTTTAGGAACCCTGTCAGAGCCATGTACATTTTGCTTGGTCATGTTACATGCTCCCTACTAGAGAGGCATGAAGTTTGAAATAACATTTTGGTGGCTTGAGTGTAATCGTAATTAGTTTGAAGATCATGGGGGTTTCTCTTTCTTTTTTGTGTCAGCTGGTTTGGATTAGTGGTTCTCAACTATGGCTGCATATTGGAATTTCCCAGTATCTTAAAAAAAATACTGATGCCTGGGTCCCACACCCAGATTTTCATTTACTTGGTCTAGGATGTGGCATCAGAATTTTAAAAACTCCCCCAGTGATTATAAAGCGCAACTAGGATTGAAAACCACTGGTCTAGGTGTTCTAGAAAGTCTGCAAAGTAGAGCTTATGTCCTTGGTTTTCTCTTTTCACTTTAAAACGATGATTCTGGAAAAGAGGTGCTGAGCAGTTATTTCAGCTGTGGCTCTCCTTTCTGGAGTCTTCTCCAAGGGCTGGGAGCAGGGTGGGTGACAGGGGAGTCCCCAGGTCAGTGGCAGGGCCAGCTCAGTGCCCTTGGGGACAAGGAGGTGGAGACAGCTAGGAATAACATTCAGACCTGGCCTATTTCTTCTGAACTGGGGAGTAAACCCACAGTGTAGAAATAAGTAACACATCAAATTGGATTTCTTTTTATTGTTTTTCTTTTGTTTGAAATCTGGCTGGAGGGCCTCCATTAGCTCAGGTGGTGCCTTTGCTAACTGTGTCAGTTAAAAAAAAAGGGGGACAGCCCCCATGCCGGGCTTTGCTACCAGTCAAGGGCTTTGGGTATATCACACAAAGTGAACCCCTTTCTCTGGCCCAAGGGACAGAGTTTGCCCCAGCTCAGCCTGTGGGCTGAGATCCTCAGTCACTGCACAGCCTGGTCAGTGACACACAGGGTGGTCCTGCCAGGATTGTCCCCTTCACCAGCCTGGGGAATTTGTGTTCTGTTTTGTAATATGCCAACAGAACCCATTCTTGAGGCTCTTTACCAGGAGTGATGAGTTGCTCTATTCACTTTCAAAACAGAAAACATCTGTTCTAGCCAAGGAGGATTGAATAATTACATAGTGGCTTTCCTCCTCTTCAGGGTAAGCACCGCTGGGGGATGTGGACTCGGGCGTGCTGGGGTGCACTTGTCTTTACCACTCTGCCCTTCAGTCACTTCCCCGGTGGCCAGACCTCACCAGGCTTTCTTGACAAACACAAACTGAGTGAGGTCAGATCTTTTCATCAAGTTTGAAATCAGAAGTTTATTTATTTATTTTTTTAGGGGGTGGAATTCAATCTTAAAACCACTGTTCTGGGGATATAATTCAGGCCTCATCTTTTAATTTCCCGAGCCCAATTTCAGAATAGTGAAGCCAGCTAGATCATTTTCTGCCAAATGAGTTTCCCAAAGGCACAGTTTTGCTGGGAATGAGTGATACTGTAATGACACACAAGGTCACTGCTCGTGTCGGTCGGGTGCTTATGTTCCCGGGGGTGTGTGGTGTGGATTCCACTTCAGTAGTCTCTCCCTGACATGGGGCTTTTATTTTCCTGGAAGTGGCCTCAGTTCAGTTTGGTTATCCAAAGGGCCACCCCGACACTCTCTGGCCCTACCTCTAGGTCCCCTGTTCTCCCTCCTGTCATATGCTGGGTGCTGCCTTCTCAAAGGGAGGAGACCCCTTTCTTGTGGGTAAACTGATATTGGTTTTTCTTTTAAAGGTTTTATTTATTTATTTTTTAGAGAGAGGGGAAGGGAAGGAGAAAGAGAGGGAGAGAAACATCACTGTGGGAGAGGGGCATCTATCTGCTGCCTTTCACACTCCAGCTGGGGACCTGGCCCACAACCCAGGCATGTGCCCTGATTGGGAATCGAACCGATGACCTTTTGGTTTGCAGACCTGTGCTCAATCCACTGAACACAGCAGCCGGGGCCTATTGGTGTTTTAGTGGGGGTGGGGTTTGAAGTCTGTTTGCTGTCTCAGCTTCCTCCTTCCTCTGCACAATTGCTGGTACCACACAGGTGTCTGGGCTGTGACCCGCGTCTCTCTGCCTACCCGGCTTTGGGGTTTGGGGCTATACTGTGTCATCTAGTTTTGTTCTAAATGGTGTGTGTGCATTTGGGTTGTGTTACTCTAATTGCTCTGTGTTTGGCGATTCAGAGGATTACAAAGTCACTCCCTCACTGCCATTTTTGCTACTCCATTTGTTTCTGTTTAAGCAAAGTTGAAAGTACGGATTTCGGTGGGTATATTAGTCTGTTAGGGCTCCTGTAATAAAGCATTATAAATGGGTGGCGTAAAATGGAAACTTATTCTCTCCCAGGTCTGGAGGCCAGAAGTTTGAAAACAAAGTATGGACAGGGCCACACCCGCTCTGGAGGGTCTCGGGGAGAAGAGGGTCCTTGCTGGCTTAGGGGCTTCTGGTAGCTCTGGGCGTTCTCGGCCTGTGGTGCGCCGCCCAGTCTCTGCCTTTGCCTTCACATCACTGTGCTTTCCCCTGTGGCGTCTTCTGGCTCTCATAAGGATACTTGTCGCGGGATTTAGGACCCACCTGAATAATCTCAGATGTTTTCATCTAAATACCCTTAACTCCCTGTGTTCTATTATTGTGTTACCTGGTAATCTGTGTAGTCTCTCCTTGCAGGGTGGAGAAGGTTCTATAGCTCAGGACAAAGGGCTATAGTGACTGGCCGCTCTCTCTTCAGGTTTTCTTAAAAGGTTCAGCCACCAAACTGTGGCTCACTGGTTTTCTTTCTGAATATCATTCATCTGACCGTCTTGCCTTCTCCCCTCTCCAGCTGACGGCGAGACCATTCTAAAAGGCCTCCAGTCCATTTTCCAGGAGCAGGGAATGACCGAGTCGGTGCATACCTGGCAGGACCATGGCTATTTAGCGACCTACATAAACAAAAATGGCAGGTGAGCCGTCCTCAAGTGCTTCAGTCTGCATCTGAGCACTTCAGGAGTGGGAGAGGGGGTGCTGCAATGGGCAGCGGTGGGGGGGGGGGTCCAGGTATTTTTTTTTTCCTTCTTGACAGCTTCTGGGAGGGGACTAGAATTCAGTGCTTCTTGGCCTTACCTTCACAGTGGCATCGCTGGGGAGCACTTCTATAAAATCTCATCCCATGCCCAGGCACTCCTCCCAGAGACTGAAGCCACTGAGCATCAGTATTTCTCCCAAGCCCCCAAGTGATTCTGCCGTGTGGCCGGGACCCAGAAGTCCTGGCCAGCATAAGCAGTGTGAAATGGTAGGCAGGGTTCTGGATGTAGTTAAAACAAGTTCCTGGGCCCCCCGTCCAAGAGTTTCGGAGGTGGTAGGTCTGGGGCCGTGCCCCAAATAGCATTTCCGGCAAGTTTCCAGGGGATGCTGATGCTGCTGGTGGGTTGACCCCACTGTGAATGGCACTATTATAACCAATTACCCATTAATGCAGACCATTGTCAAGTGCACAATGAAAACGTCTGCAAGAAGTTTGACTGGAAGCTGAGGAGGTCCAAGAGTTCAAGTTTTTTCCTTAACACTTACACACTATCTGGACTTTATGTAATCAAACTATAGATGAAAATCTGTGTGTTCTGAGAATAGGGAAGGAAACCTAAATCAAATCAGCAAATGAGTGATAACAGATGACCCACTGAACTCTTTCTGTCATCCTGACTCTGCATCTGTACTGTATCTAGGCTGGTTTAGTGTGCTATTAAGATTCTTAGTAATTTGCGCTGCTAATTTTAAAATGTGAACTCCTGGGTGTTTTTAAATGGCTTCCATTCCATTCCCCCAGTGAGTGCAAAGTCCTAGAATTCCACGTGGCTTCATTCATGTCCCACATTCCCCCACATTTTCTCTCCTGTTTTTCTATTAAAACATACCCCTGCCATCTTACAGAGGCCCAGAAGACATAGCTGTGAGATGAGGGAAATTTACCTTTGAGGCCACCTGCCCATCCGTTATTCTCTTTATAAGTCTACTTGGTCCACCTCTGTGGCAGTATTTGGCATTCCCTCTCCTGATGTCTCTGAAAGATGTCCTCATTCCTTCTTCCCAAGCTCAGATTTATATTTCTAACTATGTAGCAAACCTCCATATATGAGGGTTCGCAGATACCTCAGGTGTATCTAAAGTTATTTCTTCCTCAGTGGTGATCCAAAACCAATATTGCCACCCAACCCTGTTTGGCTCTCCGTGGTCTGGCCCAGTTACCATCAGGTCTCTGGGAAGCAGAGGTCCGAGCTGTTCCCGAGCCCCCTAGCTCCTGCAGATGCACATTCAACCCCTTTCTTCCCTCCCTGCCACCATCTCTCACTGTCCTTGCTGTGGTCCATCCTTTGGGGACAACAGCAAATTAGACCTGACACTCTACCACCTGTAAACTCCTGCAGTGCAGGTGAAGCCTTGCCTCTCTGACCACCTATATCCTGAGGGTCTTTGCAGCCTGGCCCCCACCTGTCTCTCTGTTGCAGCTCTTGAATCTTCTACCTGATACACCAATTCCAGCCATCGAGAGGGCTTAGAACTCTTCTTGGAAGGTAGTTTTTTAGTGACAAGAGCTATTGGGAAATTACTTTTATAATCAGAAGAAAAATTAGTATGCTTAATTTAAAAACTTAATTTGTCCATTGGTCTCACTGTTTCACTTGGTCTGCTGGGGCCGATCCGCGAGGTGCCTGTTCCGAAATCTTCCCGCCCAGGCGCCTAACTGCTCAGGGGGAGGAAGCACTGAAGTCCATGCCCAGCTTCTGGCCAATGTGACCTCTCGAGGTCCTGGTCCTCAGCCACCTTTTTTCATGTCCTCCATATTGTCCCCTGGTCACTTTCCCTTTCTTATTTCTGGTTTTAATCCCTTGACGTTGGTACTCGACACCCTCCCTTCCAGCATTCTCTGTGTTCCCCTGGCTCTCTGGCAGAGGACTGTTTGTGCGAACCACCCAGGTGGCTAAGGGGTCCCATTCTTTTGTGCTGCTGCTGGTGGGGGAGGGGAGGGGGAGGGCAAGCTGAGCAGCTCCATCACATGTAGATGAGTGTGTGGTGTCCCAGACCTGAATTGGATTTTGAGGGTGAAGGTGGAAATTAACTACTTGCATTTATTTTTAAATTCAAGTACATTGCCTGTATTTTCTGAACAGAATCCATCTTCTAACTTACGTTTCAATTATTTCTTTAACCGCAGCTTATAAGAAGTAACATTCATATCGTCACATACATATCTGCATATATACAATATAAATCCACAATATAATTGAAAAAAAGCTTCCTCAGTAATTAACTCTTATCGCATGTGATACTCGCATATTTTTATTTCATAAAAACAGCTGCTCAGATTCACTCAGTTAGGGGTCAGAAAGCTTTTTCTGTGAGGAGCCACATGAGGTCTCTGTCACAAACTCCCCTTTTATTACAAAGGAGCTCTTTAAAAACATAAAAACCATTTTCAGAGTGCAGGCTTTGGGAAACATGCTGCGGGCTGGGTCTGGCTGGCAGGCTGCACTGAGTGTGCTGACCCTGAACTCAGTGGATTTAATCACCACCTGCCTACAGTAGGAAAAACCTGGCTGTTTTTCTTTTCTTTTTTAATTCAATTTATTGGAGTGACATTGGCTCACAGAACCATACAGGTTTCACATGTACAACTCAGTAGAACATCATCTGCACACTGCATCATGCGCCCATCATCGCCCCATTTTCCCTCCCTTTTCCCATCTCCACGCAGCTCCCCATCCCCCTTTCCCTCTGACTGTCACCATGCTATCTATCGTCTATATGTTCTGTATATAGGTTTTTTGGCTACATTTTGGATTCCGAAGCTGAATCCGGAGAGCCCACTTGGCCTCTCCCTGCCCTCCCTTCCTGTGGTTACTAAACCTGGCTGAATCACCTGCTGGGCAAGCTTTTTAAAAATTAGATTCACGGAACTGGCTGCTGAATGATTTTCTGGGCTTAAGAACCTGTTTTGAAAACCTTAGCGTTTGGCGATTCACTGAATCTTCCCTGAGCGAGTGGTGGCTTCCCTGTTCCCAAGAAGTGACACTAATAAGAAAGCAACAGGGTCAAGTATGTAATTTAGGGGGGAAAAAGAGAAGTAGTCTTTTCTTTGAATTGGGTTGTCGTCTTTTGATTTTTCTTTTGAGTGCCGTGATACAGTTTCTAAACTTAAAATTATTATTTTCCTTTGTAGCTTTGCCAATCTGAGAATTTACCCACATGGATTGGTTTTGCTGGACCTTCAGAGTTACGACGGTGATGCGGAAGGCAAAGAAGTTGAAAGTGTCAGTTTTTTACTTTTTTAAAAAAGATTTTATTTATTTACTTTTAGAGAGGGAGGAAGGAAGGAAGGGAGAAAGAGAAGGGAGAGAAACATCAGCGTGTGGTTACATCTCACCCCAACTGGGGATCTGTCCCATAACCCAGGCAGGCACCCTGACCGGGAACGTAACACCACCTTTCTCTTCGTGGGATCACGCCCAGCCCACTGAGCCACACCATTCAGGGCCAGCTTTTCACCTTTATTTACTCAAGTATTTGAGGATCACAAAACAGGCTCTGCTTACTAATGTTAAAAGCATTTCACATAATTGCCAACTCCCCGGTTAACTGTAGAATTTCCTCCCTGCAGCGTGAGTGATTTTAGAAGACAAGTAGTTGTTCCTCGTTTGTTTCTAGAAGCCTGGCTGCTGTCCTTCCCTTGACCGCTTGAGCACCAATTTTACTTTCCACTAAAGGGAGTGGAATATAAACGCTTAGCCAGGATGTTATATATATCTGCATTACCCTTGAGCCTTCCCCTTTCCCATTGTTTTGTTGGTAACTGAAACTGAGAGGTTAGGCCAGCCCCTGAGGGCTGGTTGGCGTGGGGATGCGGGAGTGGAACTGGGCCAGGCCTGGAGGCAGCTGTGGAGATGGGGGAGGATGGGTGTATTTGGGTACCTGTCTGTATCACACAGCTCTGTTAACACGGCTCAGCCTCCTGGTCTGTAATTTTGCTGTTCCACTCAGCCTGTTCTAGAAACCCATTGATTTCTTTTAATTGTAGCTTTTGAACAAAGTAGAAGAAAGAATGAAAGAATTGAGTCAGGACAGTACTGGGCGGATGAAGCGGTAAGTCCACTCCTGAGTGTTCTTTTACGTTTGGTTAATCGGTAAAGTAGGTGGGACGGTGCTGTTGCCTCTGTCTTGTGTCTACTGAAGATGTGGCGAAGGTCAAAGTCAACTTCTGCTTCTGGCAACACGGTAAACTGAGGTAGTGGGTCCCTCACACCAAAATGAGACACTGGCTAATGGATAGCGACTGCCATGTTGGACAGCACAGAGGCATTTGCTGGTGGTGTCAGAGGTTAACAGCTCTGATAGGAGTAACAGTGTTAACATTTGTTGGAATGGATAGAGTCTGGTTGATCCTGGGAATTAAGAATGTAAATTAATGGATTCACAGCAAGGAGTGCTCACCAGTTTGTTCTTGCCTGGCTGCTTAGCTCCTTATCAGGCCCCCAAAAGTTAGGAGGCTTGACCCCTGTTCATTAAGGCAGACACATAGATGTTTGCCTTAAACACTCAGAGGGACTTTACCAAGGTCATGCCATCACAGGTGGAAGCATTTGGAACACATTTTTCTGGTTTGTGGCCCTTTACAGAAGAGGGAATAGTCATTGTCAAGAGCTAGGATGGTTAAGCTCTACTTAATGGCTCAGTCCAGAGGAAAGTCCCGGAGCCAAGGTAACAGAACTAAGAAAGTTGTTGAATCCCTCTTTCAACAACTTGGGGCGGGAAACTGCAAGTGAAAAGAACATGGTGGCACACTGCAGAACCGCCCACTTTTTTCATTTCTGTCAGAGGACCTAGATTTGTTTACCCTGCCCAAGTTCAGTTTATGGTTCTCAACCCCTTCCTCATCATTAAAAAACACAGCCACACCCATGGCTCCTTCCTGGACTTTTCATCTTTCTCTTCCTGCTTGCAAGAGTTTTCCTTATCTGCACCCATTTGCATTGAACAGGTTCCCACTGAGTTGTAAAGTGTCTAAACTCAGCGATGATGAATTGGCCAACATCAAAATGCCTCTGAGTTTTATTGGTGTGATTTTTATCAGAGTTACTTCTGGGCATCAGGAAACAGATGGAATGCATTTAGGTGCTTCAGCATTTTATGAGAAGTCCGATTTGCTTGTGTTTTTCTGGTGTAGGAGTTTCTACAGTGACAGCGAAGTTAGGTTTTTGATGGCCAGTTCAAAAGGCAGGCCTGGTTTTTGCGTCACTGTCTTTGCGTCTTTTCATAAAATCAGGGTGGAGGGAGTGAGAAGTGGTTGAAAATACTTCGCCGTAGGCCCTTTGTTATTGACTTCAAAAGGACAAGGATGGTGTCCCTTTTGTCCCTGGGGAGTGACATTGCTAGAGATTATTACTCCCCTGTGGCTGATGAAGTAAATGTGAATTTTCATCTGTCATGGGATTTCTTAGAAAATTTATTTTTGCATTCTACTTCTCAAAAGAAAAGGAACAGGAAAACCAACTCCTATGAGTTTTGTTGAAAAAATGCTTGGAATTTACATGCTGTACGTGAGGCCCAGGGCATATTCTACCTGACTCTAACTTCCAGTTTTGATTTTCTGCAGCGAAGGTTGAAACAAGAGTTGTGTACGGTTCCGGAATAGTCCCCGTAGCCCGTTAAAAGGAGATAGGTGTGTGTTAATGCTAGGACGAGTACTCTGTCACAGTAATGGCGTCCCCATCCTGTTGGAGATCCTTGTTCCTTTTCCAGTCTGTACAAACCACTGTGTTGCAATTAAGGAAAGACCTCAGCCTCAGCCAAGGCACTGTTGACACAACTGAGAACGGGCATTGTTTATTTTCGGTGGGTGTGTGCATAGTTCAGTAGAAGCCTATAAGCTGGCTGGCTGTGAACCAGGAGATAGGTTTCTGTCCCTGAAAGCTGGGACGTGATATTTGTCACCTTCCCACCTCACTCCACCGCCGTCGCCATCAGCTAGCAGTGGGCGAGGCTTCCTCCAACTCCTCTTTGCCTACTCTTGGGATGGGGGAGGTATTTTGATTGGGGCTTCACATTTTACAAGACAAACCTCTGGTCTGTCTAACATTCTAATAGAGGAATTTGTTCCTCTGAAAGACGCAGTGGCTAAATCAGGAGCTGTTAGCGTAAAAGGAGAGTTTATGGGAACTTCCTTTCATAAAGCTCTGTTCTTTACAGATGTTAGTACTCTTTTCACATAAGAAAGCCCCATTAACCTCTAACAGGTCCAGACTGGACTCTGAGAAGGAGAGCAGGGAAGCAGGGAAGGGGAAGAAATTCATCAGACCAAGTCAGAGGTAGCGTCTCCCAGCGTTTTAGTTGTCTGAGGCCGTTTCGCTGTCAAACACTACTGTGTTTGAGAACACATGACTTGGAGATGGTTGTGCTATGTGTGCAATGAGTTACTTTGTTTGGGTTTCAGTTAGATTTGCCAAACCCCTTTTCCAGGTCTGTTTTTCCCTGTCGTTTAGTGTCCTCTGCTGGTAGTTTCGGGTACGTTCACCCTATCTAAAATACTGAGTAATTCTCCATGAATGGAATCAGAAAATCAACACTTTGCAGGTACTCTAGTAATATTTGGTTCAGGCAAGAATGTTCCAGCTGCCAGAGCCATTGAAGGCTTGTTGGGAGATGAGGACCTTTACCCAGTTTCGGAGGACCGCCCCCAGCTTGCTAGTAATTTCAAATGGGGAAGAAAAGTGCTTTTGCAGACAAAGAGACCTGGTGCCATCTGCTTCAACCAAGTGGTTACACGTAACATCACCAATAGTACAAGAGGGGACCCCCCAAAAACCTGGAATTATCTTCTGGAGGGCGGGTCCCTTGTAGTTCAGGCTTCCCCCGCTGGGTGAGTGTTCTAGGAACCCATCCGTGTCAGCGTGTACCAGCTGACATTGTTGTGAGAGGCTGTGTTTGGTTTTAGTGAAAATTTTTTTGAAGACTCTTTCAGCACGTTTGCCCATTTCATGATGGGTGATATATAAGCACACCTGCCCACACCGCGCTAGTGCTCAGCAGTTTTTGATCCAAAATGGCAGGGTCCCTGTGCCCCACCCTCCCTGTTCACCTCATCTCGCCCCCAGTGACTTTTTGTTTTGGGTAAAAAGAGTCCTCAAAGGGAAATATTTTTTGCTGATGTGGAAGAGGCGAAACAAAAAATGGCAGAAGCACTAAAAGGCACCAAAGTCAACGAGTTCAAAAACTGTTTTTGAGTAGCAGAAAAAAATGTCTCGATGTGTGTATTGCATCAAGTGGAGAGTACTTTGAAGGTGACTGAAGTTTAAACACGTAAGAATAAATACACAATCTTTTACAAATAAATTCCGAGGGTTCTTTTTCGGGGGGTGGTCCCTCCTTGTAGGACAAGTATACATCTCTTGTCCCTGATGTAATGCCCATATAACACGGGGTCTGCCAGAAGTAAGGCCTACTTTGAGTATGGTTGGTAGGGTAATAGTATGGGTGTAATGATTTATAGTTTTACTCTGAATATTTCACCTAAAGTGTCACATGGTGTGCTTGAGTGTGATATTGTTATGTTACAGAATGACATGCTTACGATTTTGTAACAAAAGATTTTGTAATAAAAAGGGGCGTTATTTGTGCCGGACCCCATGAATGTCAACCTGACTAATGAAGAGATCACCAGACAAACCCGCCTGAGGGGTTTTCTTCAGAACGCCTGGTCTGGACTCCTCCAAGATGTTAATGTCATAAAACATACAATGAAAAAAACTATTCTAGATGAAGTGAGGGTAGAAAAGAAAAACGAAAAAGCAAAACGCGGTGTATGATCTTTCATTCAAAAGCAGAACAGCTAGGAAGGATATTATTAGTACAATGGGAAACATTCGCATATGGACCCTGAACTACATAATGGTGGTACGTCCATGTGCATTTGCAGGACTGGGATGGCGGCCGTGTGGTTATGTAGGCAGCGTTGAGAGATCCCTGCGGAAGTATGGGGGGTGAAGTGTGCTGTGATGTCTGCAGTGGCTATGTTCTCCTTTAGCTTTTTGTTAGGAAAATTTGCAGTTTAAAAAAATTATTTATTTATTGTTATTTTCCCTTTACCATTTATCCGCCCATACCCTCTTCCACCCACCCTCCCCACCCCCCAGTATTAGGGAAATTTAAATCAGGCCGGGAAGGTTTTAAAAAAGTCAAGTCCTCTTTGTACAGCTGTTGTTGAGATTTGGTGGTTGCCATGTTTGTTAAACCTAAGAGGCAAACATTAGATCTGTTGGGTACTGCTGTTCAGCACTTGGCCTGGGGTCATGTGGCTTGCTCGTGCACACTCTTTTCTTCCTTTTTAAAAGGATTTTATTTATTTATTTTTAGACAGAGGGGAACAGAGGGAGAAAGAGAAGGAGAGAAACATCAATGTGTGGTTGCCACTCACACGCTTTCTACTGGGGACTTGGCCCGCAACCCAGGCATGTGCCCTGAGTGGGAATCGAACCAGTGACCCTTCAGTTCGCAGGCCGACGCTTAGTCCACTGAGCCACACCAACCGGGACTGCTTCTTCTCACTCTTGCTTTCTGGTCCAGTTTTAAGGCAGGCTTCACCATAAGCAGCATTCTTACAAGGTTCATTCCTGTTTCCTTTTTTTCCCCCAGGTTACCACCCATAGTTCGAGGAGGGGCCATTGATAGGTACTGGCCCACTGCTGATGGCCGCCTGGTTGAATATGACATAGATGAAGTGGTGTATGATGAAGATTCGCCTTATCAGAACATTAAAATTCTGCACTCGAAGCAGTTTGGAAATATTCTCATCCTTAGTGGAGATGTTAGTAAGTATTCCATCCCTGGTGGACTATGTTGTTTTCCTGACAGATAGCCTTTTGTTGATTTACCCAAGTTTGTCCTTAGCACTGCTGTTTTTCGAAGTGAACATTCCTGTTGTGATAACCTGTGGATTGCCTGAGCCTTCGTGTTTTATAGCAGAGCTATAAAAACTTTGCCTTGACATTCCTTTCACTTAATTTCTTTGTGATGAGTATTTGGATTGTATTTCAAAAAGTATGTAATGGCTTATTTACAAAAATCTTCTTGTTATGGAAAACCTCACATCTAGGTAGACAAAATACCATCTTTTGCCATGTATAATGCACGCCTTTTTGCTCAAATTTTTGAGGGAAAAATAAGGATGAGCATTGTACGTGGGGATAATGATTCCATGCCATGAGCATAACAATAATGCTCGCCTCGTTTACAGTGTAGTGTGGTGAACCCATATATACTCACTATTGAATGTCAACAGCTATCAGCCCTGACCAGTGTGGTTTCCCTTAAACCCCAGACCACTTTCTCCTTAATTTTGAAGCAGCTCTCAGATGTTATATATATTATTTCATCTGGAAAGACATCATTGCTTTTAATTATTTACATCAGTACATCCTTGTGAGTTTTCTTCCAGACGACTAATGTGTGAATGTGTATGTAATCTGTGTTAGGTAATCTATTGTACTGGGGTTAATTAAAACTCCACAATTCAAAAACAAAAACAAAACAAAACAAAAAACCCCAAAAACCCCACATTTGTACATTTTTGACAGTTTTTAAAGATTTAAAGTGAAACATCTTAGGCTAGATTCCAGCACTTCCTAGTGTTGTGAGTCAGGTGGTGTGTGGGTTTGGGTAGAGTCACCAGTTTGGATCTCTTTCCTCCCTAGATCTGGCGGAGAGTGATCTGGCATACACCCGGGCCATCATGGGCAGTGGCAAAGAAGATTACACTGGCAAAGACGTGCTGATTCTGGGAGGCGGAGATGGGGGCATTTTATGTGAAATAGTCAAACTGAAACCAAAGATGGTCACTATGGTAGAGATATCCTTTGTTATAGGGGAGCAAGTTCAATGGACTGCTTTTGTTTTCTTCTTCCGTTTTTGTCTTAAGACTCCAGTTAATGTTATGAGGCAACTGTGGGCTCAGGAGTGCCTGAAACAAAGACTTCAATTTAGTACCAGTAGCCTTTCTATGTGACCACCGACAAAAAAAAGCAGAGATAACTTAGTCACGGATTAAAGAGCAGATGACTTTGCTACCACCTCTACTGCTCAGCAGTTGCCAAAATAGCTTCTTCACGAGAAGGAAAAAAAATCAGTTCCTTTTCAGTGTCCCTGGTGCAAATATAAAATCATTGTCTTATTCATCTTTTTTTTTTTTTAACTTGGGATACCCAAAGTGGTGTTAGAAAACTTTCGTCCTAGCCTTTTCTCTTAAGTATTGCTATTTCAGAATTCTTTGATATATCCAAATTCAGGGAAAATTTCTTCTTAACCCAGTTCGAACATTGACCAAATGGTGATTGATGGATGTAAGAAATACATGCGGAAAACGTGTGGTGATGTCTTAGACAATCTTAAAGGAGACTGCTATCAGGTATGTTTTCCAGATAATGGTTTTAAGTGAACTGATAATACTGTAATTACATACGTCATTGATCTGAAGAAAACAACTTTAAGCATATTTGGTTCAGAAGATAAATAGATCCTTTTGTAAGGGAGGAGAAAATTTCCCTCTACCATTCTAGTTCTTGGCTAAGACTCCTGTAATCACAGATTACCAAGAGAATAACATGTTTATTAGCATGAACACCTCATGTATACATGGGAGACACCCAGAGAAAAATGAGTACCACAGAGTTAGGTCTAGAATTTAGGCTTAAATATCATCTTAATAGGAAAAGAGGATGTAGATGTTTTAGGGGAGAGTAAATGACTTCTAGGAAAGATGAATGGACCTTTAGAAGATTAGATGAGGAGGTATGATAGTTTGTGACAAAGTTTGCCTGAGTCCACATGGTGTCAGGCTTTTCTCCAGAGATAAGAGATGATCTTCCCTGGTTGAATCCCTCAGGGAGGAGAATCTATGACAGTTGAGTTCCTTTTGGAGGATCAGTTTTTAGGCAGATAAAGTGGAGTTCGGACAAAACTCTCTGCATTTGCTGTTTTTCAAGTGCCTACAGCTCAAAATAGTCAATATGCCAAAGCGGCATATTTTGAGTTGGCATGTCCTGCTCTCCTCCATTCTCTTTGTGGGTTATACATACATTTGTATGTGTACTTATAATAAGAAAGAACTCTAGAATCTCCAGATTAAATAACATCCGTTCATTCTCATCGAAAAGATGTCATGTACTTTTTTCTGACCTGGCAACCACCACCTTTTGTTTCTCTTCCCTCAATAATCTCTCTCCGTCTGGATCTTTCAGAGGGACTTTGCTAAAAAGCTAATTAGTCTCTGTCCTAAATCCCTCTCTGCTTGCAAGTTCACCTATCATTACAGTTTGTAGGATACATTTTGTATTGCATTTTGAGGATGCATGTTTGAAATGCCCATACCTACAGTACTTGTTAGCACAAGATAACCAAGCAAATGCTTTTTTTATTTGAACAGAATCTTGACTATCTCCAGATGTATAGACAACTTGGATGAGAGCTTCAGTTTGTTGATATGTAAACTACTCACCCTACCCTGTCGTCCCCTAAAGCGTGTGCATCCAAATTTGATTTCCCAGAACATGCATGTTAATTTTTTAAGCTGAGAGAGTAATTATATCTACATTAAAATGCAGTTGTAATTGTTCTGTGGTCAAAACGAAAAGATATATATATTTCTTTTTATATATAAAAAGATATATACACACGTATATATGTGTGTGTATTTCACTTTGCACTATTCGAACCTTTAAAAAGGGACTTAGCAATTAGCTGCTTTAGAGCATGACAGATTTTTTTCACAATGAGCTACAAGCTGCCATTGTTTACCACTAATACTTGCATTGTTAGGTTTCCTTTCTGCCTGGGGTGTTCTAACATTTAATGCTCACATCTGTACCAAGTGGGCGTCATTTCTGTTTTGTGGATGAAGATTAAGCTTAGAGTTTAAAGGACATTTATTCAAGGTTACAGGGTAACCTTAGAGGAGTTATTCAGATTCCTAGTTTCTTACATGGATTCCCTACAAGCCTTAAGAAAACATAAACAGAACCCTGGCCCAAATCTTCAGTACTGTGCAGTTGTGCACTGTTAGAATTAAAGGCCACGTATAAGTGGGAGGATTTTACTAATGACCTTGAGAGGAAACCTCTCCATTTGAGTGTCCATCTGAGAGGGTAGAGCATGAAAGGCTGATTGTGGCATAGACAGTCGGACATTTTAGGGAAGGGAAAAGTAGCATTCTATTTGAAATGGCTGAACTCTTGAGGAAGTTGGTTGCCTGAATGCATCCTTTTCTCCCAGCCTTCTTTCTGGAACAGAACAACCACCAGGGGGAGCCTGGAAAATTCTTCTGAGTCCAAGAGTTTTCCCTGGTCTCTCAAAGGGTGGGGCTTCCTTGTCTCCCTGCAGCAGCATAAAAGCCCCATAGGCATTAAAATGAGACGACCATTAACCAAACACCAGGTCTTCTGCAACTGTTTTATCATTTGAAAAACAGATAATTACTCTGTTATCCTTTTTTAGAAAATAGAAAATGTTCCAAAGCACTCTCCTGTTGCTTTTATAATGATGGAATAATTTTAGTACTACAATCATTAAAGGAGCACAAAAAGAATATGTATGTATGTACAAGATTTCCAAGTAAAATAGCAGTGAATTAAATCCACCAGTTTATTTAAAGAATTACATATTATGCGCAAGACAATTTTAGTTCATAAATGTAAAAAATATGAATATTAAGAAATCAACATAGTTCATTATCTGAATAAAGGAGAAAATGATATTAATAGATGATAAAGCATTTGGGAATATTTAGTCATTCTTAATGAACACTCTGCATAATATTATAAAAGAAGGGATACTAAACCTAGTAGAAACTATCAGAAACCGAAAGATGATACTGTATTAAATGGTGTAGATGTAAGAAACATCCAAACCTATACAGAATTTTTATGAGTTTATTTGAGCCAAGTTGACAGTTGCCAGAAAGCAAAATCTTACATTAAGAAAATGCTCCAGAGAATGATGGTTTTGCAGTTTATTTTATACACGACAGTCAAAGGAAGGAAGTGTTAGGAGGATTATATAAAATCCATTGGTGGCAGATGAGGGAGGTGTGGGAGAAAGCAAAGTGGGGACATCTCTGGGATTGGATACAGAAAGAGTAGAAGGGGTAGACACACACTTCTTTCACATGGGTGGGTGGGTAGAGCATAGTTAACAGTTAACAATTAACTCCATAACAATAACGGGTTGCAGAGCTGCTCCGGTGAGTGATTGTGCCCTGAGGGGTCTGGGAAAAAGAAATTATCCTATGCAGAAACACAACAGGCAGCTCAGTTAAGGTAAAGATTGACCTTTGTTTAGGATGATACTGACCTAGGACATGACTGCCTTTGTCACTTGCTTTCTGTTAGAAAGGTTTAATTTCAGACTATCCCATGTAGCTATTTTCAGTCTCTAGGCCACTCTGCAGGCCTCCCCCGAGCTTGTCAGGGTTAGTATGTGGCCTCTTTTTGCCCACGATGGCAAACCACAGAAGGCATTTCCACTGAAACCAGGAACAAGACAAGGACGCTTACAACCTTTATTCGGCATTGTTTTTGAGACCTTAGCCAATTCAGTAAGGTAGGACAATGAAAAGAGTTATAAATACCGAAAGAAATGATTTGCAGATGATATGGATGCTTAAAAGATCCAGGAAAGTCATCTAGAAATCTAGTTGAATTCATGAGAAATTTGGTAAAGTGATTGGATAAAGATAAAGGCAGACTGAAAGTTTCTTCTGCCATGCTAAATACTGAACAGTTTGAATGGAAATCGGGGGTGAAGGGTAGGCTAGAAACTATTGACAGCAGTGACCAGTTCTTAAATACATAGGAATACATTGAAGAAGAATCCTGAGTATTGTGAGACTGATAAGAGTTATGTTAAGAGCTTATGGAAATACAGCAACTGCAGTTTGAATCCGTGGAGAGAGATTGTATTTCCTGGATGAAGGTATCAGCATATAGTATCTTTCTTCCTAATTATAAGTAATTCTAATCAGAATCCCAAGGGAGTTTTAAAAATTAAGACTGAATGATTTTGAAGTTCATTTGCAATAAGAAACTTCTAAGAATAGCCAAGAAAATTTTTAAATGATCATAGTGAACGAAGGGAGGTTTACCCTCTTGTAATCAAATAGGAAACATGATGTTGACAGGAATGCCACAGAGGCTTGAACACTTACAGCCGGTGCGTGGAGTAAGGTGTGCTGGCTCAGCTCAGAAGAGTCAGGAGGCTTTATCTGGAAATAAATGGAAAGGCTAGAAATAAATGACAAAGATTTATTCAGGGGTATTGATTAGGGTTTGCAAACTGGAAATACAACTAGGCAATACCAAAAGTTCCAAAGTGGAAAGAAAATCTGAGAGTTATATTAAAAAGTACATTCTTGAGAAGAATCAATCCTGTATTCTTAACCCATTCATTGGTACAGGATGGTAAGCTTCAGATGTGCGGTGATCTGGACAGTGGAATGGTTTCTTCTTAAGGTTATGCAGATGGTCATCCGAGGGTCTGATAGATGCCTAGGCATTGATGCACAACCAACAGATGCGCATCCAGGCATTGACACAGGGATGGAAAGGTCAGAAGTTTAAGTTTCCAGGATCGTCAAGGCAAGAATAGAATCGTTTTTTCATGCCTCAACCTACATTTAAAAACTAATTTAGCACCTTGACCATAGTAACTCCATTTTATTTCTTCATTCTGTTCCTTCACTCTATTATTTCACTTAGAAAAGGAGATTTAGTTGATTTGATAAGTGATGTTGCCATAATGGGCTCTTATCTGCATGGGAACCAAGTTAACTAAACATAAAAGCCGTAGAAAAATTAATTTCAAATGGTTTAAGCTCTAGATATAAAAACGAACACATTTAGGAAAATTTAGGAGTTGGGAAACCTCCTGAAGAAAAGACAAGAACGTCAGACTGTAATGACAACATACACAAAGCCAAAGGAAGGCTGAAAACAACACTGCTAACTAACATGACAGGGAGTTT
Source organism: Mormoops blainvillei (assembly GCA_004026545.1). NCBI lineage: Eukaryota > Metazoa > Chordata > Mammalia > Chiroptera > Mormoopidae > Mormoops > Mormoops blainvillei. The sequence continues at coordinate 29,277 of PVJD01006353.1, forward strand.
AATCCCTTTAATAATACAAAGGGCTCCTACAACTTAAATTTTAAAATTAACTAAATAAAAAAGGTATAAAGGGTATGAACTAGTACTTCTCAGAAGGTGGAAGTCAAATAATGTGTGAGCTTCCAAGATGCTCACCCCTGTTGGTGGCCCAGGAAGTTCGTGTGAAAATATCAGCAAGGGATTTGACAGAAATACAAGAAGAGAATCAACGTCCGGTGCTGGGAAGGATGAAAGGAAACAGTTGCTCATGTTCATTGCTGGTTGGAGTGTGAATTGCCTTAAAAACTAAAATGCATGTGCCTTTGTCTTCCAATCCAATGTTTGCGGATCCAACCCACAGACAGGAAGGCATCTCTACAAGAAGGTTTATTAATGGCGGCGTTTGTAGAGACCAAGGCTTGAAGATGATAAGTATAGAACCTTTTTAGTGGAATGATAACAGTTTTTACAAACATTACCTGGAATGGTGTTAGATAAATATTTCCAAGTTCAGAACAAGATGTGTGACCCTAGGTTTACAAAAAAACAAGCACTTGTGTTTATTTGTGGGTGAGTATTTCTAAGAATCTGTATGAGCATAGGGAGAAAAACCCTGAGCATATCTAATGGATTGGTAAGTAGATAAAAAGCAGCTGGGGTGTGAGTCTTCTATGTCTTTGCATGATTGCACTTGAATGATGTTTTAAGTGAAGGCCATTATAAAACATTAGGACAGTAAGATTCAGTTACTTTAAATATATGTGACTTTGAGGGTATGTGTAAGAACAGTGATAGAAAAAATGTGGGATAGATTATTTTAGGGAACTGCTGGCAAAGTTTGATTTCTGATTTATTATATGTGATTTTTTTAACATAAATATTTATTTTGTAACTAGAAAAATAAAACAATAACTCCTGTCTAATTCAGGATGTTGCCTAGTACCAGATGGGTCCCTAGCACACAGGCTTTAATACTCCAAAGATAAGGCAAACCCCAAACTTAGTTCCTGAATTTACCATAAATGGTGTGTATGAGAATTCCAGCTCTTAACTGCCGTACTCCCCTCAATAACTCTGATTTGGGAGCTGATATTTATTACATGGCTTTATCGCCAGCAGTACTCGAAAGCGTTAGAGGAAACTGAAAGACCGCACTACAAGAGTTTGAAGTAAGATGCAAAAATATGTCAGTCGACAACAAACTTGCTCAGTACTTCATGTAAAAGAAAAACGAAAAGTAGAAGAAAATGCGGATAGTAGGGGAGGCGTTACAGATTAGGATTAAGAACATGAACCTGGCTTTCGGATAGCTCTAGGCGTACTTCTTGGCTCTTACTGTGTGCCTTTGGGCAAGCTCTGTAAGCTCACAAGTTTGTTTTCTCCATTTGTAAAGTGGGGATAATAATAGTCCCTGGAGAGTTGTTTAGATTAAATGAGAAGGCTCACGCGCATGTAGTAAGCACTGAATTTTAGCTCTTATAGGCATGGGTGGAAGTTCTTTTTGTTCGTGTGGTAGGTGCCATGGATGTCAGCCCCAGCTTGCATTTTCCCCTTCCTCCACAAGTGTTATAACTACGTCCACATGTGTTGGCTCACCCACATCTGTTCCTTTTGTTTCTGGAAGGTTCTAGTAGAGGACTGTATTCCAGTACTGAAGAGGTACGCCAAAGAAGGGAGAGAGTTTGATTATGTGATTAATGATTTGACAGCTGTTCCAATCTCCACATCTCCAGAAGAAGGTAAATTTTGTTTTGTTTTTAACCAAAATAATGTTCATGGAAATGTTTTTCTTGGCACCATGTGAGAATAAAAGGATCTTAGAGATTATCTAGTTAAGTTCCTTCATTTTCTAAAGGTAAACTGAGGCCCATGGTGGAAAGTTGGGTTGTATTTGGCTTTGGTCAAATCCTGTCCCACCCCTAAATGATCAAATGAATTCAGCCACTTGAAAAAAGATTAAATAGAATGAGTCATAATCACATCACTAAGCCATTAGCTTGTTTGATAATTTATTTGCATTATATGGTTTTTAACCTGTGATGGGACAAACTGGTGACCCGCCTAAAGCAACACCAGAGACAATTCCCTGCTCAAACCATACACTCAAAATCACTGCTGGGTTGGGGTTTCAGTGTTTATGATTTTGGTACAACCCGGAGTTCCTGCTGAGTTTGCACACTGGGTCCCTCGCTGATGACCCTTGCAGCTTCTCTTTCGGGGTGTTGCCGCTTTCCCCCTTACTTAAAAAGCTCTCATCTTGCAGGTTTCAACCTCTGCCTTTGTGTTGAATCTTTATTGGCCTTACGAGAGCAGTGCTAGTACATGCACATTTGCTTTTTTAAAAGTTTTTAAAAAGATTTTATTTATTTTTAGAGAGAGTCATCGATGTGAGAGAAACATCAGTTGGTTGCCTCTCTCATGCCCCCAACCAGGGACCTGGCCCGCAACCCAGGCATGTGCCCTGACCAGAAATCGTAAAGGCAACCTTTCAGTTTATGGGGCGATGACCAACCCACTGAGCCACACCAGTCAGGACCATACACATTTGCTTTTGAATTTGCTTGTATATGTGCACACGTGTGTAAGACACCCAATTTATATATTCGTAAATGACAATACATTATCATTTATTAATAAGCTCTCGAATATTGGGTCTTGAACTCATGACCCTTTTTTGTCATTGTTGAGTGTTGATGTGTTTGACTTTAGCTATTGTTTCTGATGCATGCAAACCTGTATTTATAAAACTTAATTTTTTTTAACATCCAGATTCCACATGGGAGTTCCTCAGACTGATTCTTGACCTCTCCATGAAAGTACTGAAACAGGATGGGAAATATTTCACACAGGTAGTCTACTTAACTTTTCCCCCCAAACTCTCAATAAGCATTTTCTGTTTTGAAATTTGAATGCATAGAACAGCATAATTGGATTATGTTCTTTAAAGCAGTAAGTTTGTAAATAGCTGACCAGTCATCTATTGGAATTTAATCAGTTCTGTCGTGTCCTGTTACCTTAACCTCCCAGATTTGCCAACCTTGGGCTTTGGCTGTAGTATGAGTTGCTGCCACGAGATGGAGACACAGATTGTGATTTTTCCATTTGTAGGAAATCTGCAGTGAAACCTGCTCAAACAAAGGCGGCTTGTTCCTGTAAAAGCAACCCAAATCCGCACGTTGGGGAATTTTCACTAGTGAAGTTAGGAAGAAAGTGACTGTTTTCTTTCATTGAGGATATTTACCTGGTACACTGCCTTCTTGGGGAACTGCTATCTAAATATGGTGGATTAATAAAAACACTTCCTGAACAGATCAATATAGCCCATTCATTAAAAATTAACGACCCAGGCTTTGATAACTTGCCTTAGCCAACTGACTTTTACCATAAAACACATTCTGTGCCCAGGGATGTGCTAGTTTCCAAGAATTGTCCAAAAGATGTGTTGGACATGTTTCTTGTGCTTGGCGTTGACTACTGTTAGAGACCCCGGGCAGTCTCATTTTACGTCATACCCAGGATCGCAAGGTACATTCATACAGACTGGGGAGGCCTAGGCCTTTGAAGAAGCAGTGGTCGAGTCAAGAGCGCAGGGTGCTTTGATTCTGGGTGTACTGACGTGGTTGCCACCGCGCTCTATTTTTTTAAACTGTCAGCTGATATGCTCAGAAGACACCCTTGATTTCCACCTACCTCCCTTTCCCTAGTGTGTCGCTCTGAACTGGAGTTAGGTTAAAGATGGACTGAAGGTGCCACATGTGGCCTGTTACTTGGCAGTTGACAAAAGCTGAGATGTTCCTGCTTTGAAATTGTCTGCATCACAGTAGTGAGTTTATAATGTCACTGTGGCTGCTTGAAGACCACCTTGTCATTGTGTCACAAAGCTGGGGAAAGCATCGTGGAGTGCATGGGACGGAGCTGTGGTGCGTGGGGGAATTTGACTCTAAATATGAGGAAGAATTGTTTTCAAAAGACTTGGAGACAGGTCCCAGGACTTGACCCCCTTTCCCCACTCCCCGTTAAAACTGGGCTGTTTGATAAAGTAGCGACGTTCAACTGTGGTGCAAAATATTAGCAAACCCCGGAGTCTCCTTAACTGTAGGATTGGGCGTTACCAGCACCTTTGACACACCTACCTGCCTCCCCAGTACGTGCCTACCTTCTGAGCGTAGCTTCCCTTTAGTAGTGTTGTTTTCTTATTCCTGCGCTGTTGTTGATAGATGTTCCACATGTATGTGATATACCAAATCATTATATTACTTAGTTTTGCTTGCTTTGGAACTTTATAAAAAATGGTGTCCTTAAGGATTTATTTTTCTGGACCTGCTTTTTACATTACAGAAGTAATACATGGTAACTGATAAGCTTAAAAGATACAAGCAATACCAAAATTTAAAGTAAAAAAAAACAAGTGTCACTTACCCACACCTAGCATGGGGCACGGAGAACTTTCTAGAACTGAAGCAACTTGAGTGAGGATTTTACCCTCTTAGAGTGCTCTCCTCCTTGTCCCATTATTCCTTTTCTCTCATCCTTAATAAGTGCTTAATCCTTTGCTATTTGTTGCATTCCCCTGTGTCTTTCTTAAGAAAAGAAAAAAAAACTAGTTATTTAGATACACAGGAAAGTGGAATGCATTACTTTTCTGGGTAGGTCTCTATTTGTGGTGAGTTTTTTTTTTCTTTTTTTAAACTGCTTTTTGACATTGTTGGGGAAGAACAAATTGAAAGCATCCTGTTTCCTTACCACATTGTCCATAAGGAGGTCCTCCCATATACCCTCTATCAAGACAGAGTGTGGTGTCAATTTTAGGATGGCAAGGGAAACCATGGAGCCGTGTACCTTGGTGGCATTTCCGTTCTACAGCTTCCCCAGTGGTGATATGCTCTAAAAACGACCAGGCAGTGTTTTCTATTTGTGAGCCTTAAATTACACGTGTGGTGTTTATATGCTCTCATGGTGAACTTGATGTTGAAACCAAATTATATGCTGGCCAAGGGTACGTTGGCCAAATCCCACTGCAGGACCCTAGATGATGGGTTACTAAACCAGCTGGCACTGGAGGACGACGTCATGCTGAGCAAATGTACTAAGTTTAAACCGCCAAGGCCAGCTCTCAGAATAGTCCTGTCTACCCGCTTGCCCGTGGCTGGCTGACTGGTTGGTTTTGGAATACCATCCTCGGAAATGCTTACATCACAGACCGCCTTTATTTGTGACTAATTTTCATCTTACATTGTCCTTGGCTATTTTGAGGCAAATTGATAGTGAAGTTCTTAGAAAGAAATAGAATCTGCACAAAAATGCTTTAGTCCTCTGAATGTTAAGAACTTCAGTGGTTAAAAGAAAACGGCGGCATCAAATGCCCACCTTGTTTTCCAGATCCATTGTGAAAACTCCTGGGGGGGATTGTCCTAAAATAAAATGATAGTCCCTGTCCCCAGCCCACTGAATGAAAATTGGCATTTTAGTAGCACGATCACCTATGGTTCATATGTATGTTGAAGATTGAGAACCACCACTTTCCGACGGCAGAGGAGGCCTGTAAGCAGCAGCCATGGGACACTGCTGAAATGGCACGATCGTGGAGCCCCAATTCCGCAAGGACTGGCAGCGGCACATTGCCACATGGTTTAAGCAGCCCGCTTGGAAGATAGGCGGCCAGCCAAAGCACGTGCTGCGTCTGGGCCCCTCCGACCAATAGTGAGATGCCCCACGGTGAGTCGAGCTGGCAGGGGCTTCAGCTTGGAGGAGTTAAGGATGGCCAGCATCCAGAAAAAATGTACTCCTTCAGCTTGGAGAGAGGTGGAACAAGCCCTTGTAGGCTAACCTGCAGCGGCTGAAGGAGCACTGCTCCAAGCTCATCCTCTTCCCCAGGCAGCCCTCAGCCCCCAAGAAGGGAGACAGTTCTGTTGAAGAACTCAAGTTGGCCACCAGCTGACAGGGACCAGTCCGGCCAACGTGGAATGTCTAAAAGAAGGAAGCCAGGGTCATGGCAGAGAAGGAGAACTTCAAGACAATTTGCCAGTCTTCTCAAGGTCCATGGCAATGTCCACCTCTTTGGCATCCGGGCAAAAAGAGGCAAGGAAGCTACAGAATAGGATGCTGAAAAGAAAAAGTGCTGTTGGCAACTTGTGATTTAAAAAAAAAAGATTGGGAAGCAGAACTGTAGAACAAGGCAGAAGCGGTATGTCTTCAGCAGCTCTACCGCGACTCTTGGCCAGCATCTCTGTTCTCTTTACCTTTTTTTCTTCATTGACACAGAGTGGCTGCTGCAGCTCCAAATGTTACATCTAGGTTACAGGCTAGAAGAAAGTTGAAGGGGTGGGTTGTTTTTCCTTGACTGTCCAGAATTAAAACAACTTTCCCAGTGTTCCCCCAACGGATGCCTACTAGATATCATTGACCACTCTGATATACTGGGGAAGCCGGTCAGTGGTGGCAAAAAGGGACAAAAGTTAGAACAATGTGGTCAAGAGAAAATACTTGATAAGGAGTGGAACTGGGCAATATCCTTAGTCTGTATATCCTGAATAGACTTCTGTTCTCTTACGTCTTAAATCAGATTTGGGGGAAGTGTGAGGGATGTGAATATAGCTCTGTGCCAGTATCTTAGACTCTTATGAGGGTCGTAGTTTAAGCCACTCTGGAAATTAAGAGTATTATCTCTTTGATACATTATTTTCAGTGCAGTGGTGACTACTGGAAAACTTATTTTGAATGGCTTATGTGTATGAATCTTTGCTAATTGCATGGTGTTGATACAACGGCTCTGTCACTAATGAGAAATTGGTCTCACTGTTTTCCATTGCTTCGTACTCTAATCATTTGAAATGGCTTGGTAAATGAGGTAGAAGGATAATGAGCTAATGTATCTATAAATAGAACTCAGTGCAATTTGCGAAAGTACAGAAACCTTATCTTATGTTCAAAGGTGAACTTTTTATCTAAAGCTAGAATTGTTCTCATTTATTAGTGACCTTCAAATGAGTGGGACCCTCAGTGGACTCGAGTATCCTATTGTTTGCTTTTCTCTCTTTGATTTAGGGGAACTGTGTCAATTTGACAGAAGCCCTGTCACTCTATGAAGAACAGCTCGGGCACCTGTATTGTCCTGTGGAATTCTCAAAGGAGATCGTCTGTGTCCCTTCGTACTTGGAATTGTATCCTTTGACCATATTGTGTTGCCAGATCAGAACACCAAGAAAATCCCATGCCAGTTTAACATTCAAAAACACAAACAAACAGAATTAGCTATGTAGTATATTATATAAGGCCCCGGTTTTCTTTTTTCCTTTTTTTTTTTTTTAAGATTTTAAAAATTTATTTTTAGAGAGAGGGGAAACGAGGGAGAAAGAGGGAAAGAAACACCAATGTGTGGATGCCTCTCACAGGCCCCCTATTGGGGACCTGGCCTGCAACCCAGATTTGTGCCCTGACTGGGAATCAAACCTTCGACCCTTTGGTTCACACGCCAGCATTCAATCCATTGAGCCACACCAGCCCAGGGCTAAGGCCCTGGGTTTCAAACTTGGCTGCACATTGGAATCCTCTGAGAGTTTTAAAACAATACTGACAGATTTCCTGCACCCTTAGATTCTGGGGTGTGGCTTGCCATAGCTCTCCAGGTGATTTTAATCTTCAGGCACCACTGGTTGTCACAGGCAGGTCCCAACCTGCAATATCATCTGGGAACCAGTCAGACAAGCAAATTCTTAAGGTGCACCTAGCCTGCTGCCCAATGGGAAAAGCTGGAGGTGGCGCTGGTGACCTGTCTTTAGCAGCCCTCTGGGGAGTCACCGTGTTCGATAAAGCTTCAGAAGCCCCTAGGTTAGGCTAAGACACCGCCCCAGCTGTAGCAAGCAAAAAGACTGAAGGCATGCATTCTACTTTTATAGTAAGATTATCTTACTTTAGTGTTAGTTTCTACACTTCACTTGATTCTGATTTGCAGTAGAAATCGAGAGCTGAAAATAATGCTGGGGATCTCAAAGTTAATGTTGTTGGTCTCCCTTAGTGCTACTTAAAAAAGTTAATCCAGAGACATAAGAAAAGAACCCGAGGAAAAACCGGAATGAGAGCATTGTCATTAGAAATCAATAATACATTTCCTCCTTCTAAAAGTCAGACTGTATTCTGCAAACCAAAGCTTCTTTTCTTGAGGTGGCAGTTTCCCGTGACTGCTGCTGGCCTGCAGTGACACCCTGGCCTGCGGAGCCGTGGCAGAAACCCCGCCACCAACCCCAGGGCCCGCCCTGGGGTGAGTTGAGTGCTCTGCGCTTTGCTGGCGGCCGCGTTCTTCCTTGGCATGTGGCAAGCTCGGACACCTCTCCGCCTGCCAGTCATCCACCTTCATTGGGGTTCCTCTCCAGAGCAATTTTTATAGTCAGGCCTGGGCTTGTCTGTGGAAAGGCTTTAGAATCAGGTGATAACATTCGGAAGAAGGGCTTCGGTCTTCTGACTTCCCTTCTTCGGCTGTTCTCCCTCCTTCCACCCTTTTTTCCCTTCTTTTCCTCCCAACTCCCTCACTCCCTCCCACCCCATTTCTCAGCACCTTCTTGTTTTTGGCCTCTCCTTCTTACCATTCCTTCTTAATATGAATTCGCTAAAACATCTTAGAGATCTTGAAAGCAGCACTGTTACCCGAGAGAATATGTGCGTGACTTGAGCCTTTTCTGTGCTCGCTCCCTGCATTCCAGTGTCACAGGCGGTGAGTGTCCAGGCTGCAAAGTGTTTTAAGAGGCCGTCATTCTCACTGCCACTGTGCTCTAAGCCAGCGATTTTCAACTGGTGCGCTGCAGGAATTTTTAAAACGGGCAATACCTGACTATTTAGTCAGGGGCACTGACCTCTTTTTTTCCCTTAGATTGTCAAGTAAAAAAATGACAACAGCCAACACAATAGCCGTTTGGTGTGAATGAATCAAAATTACACGTATTTTTGTCAGATCAGCAAAAAATACATATATTTTTGGCACACCGCACAATTTTAGTAATTTATTTGTGCCATGAGATGAAAAAGGCTGAACATCACTGCCCTAAGCTCTGAAATGTTCATCAATCCTCCAGTCTGTAGGCCAGCAAACACATTTTAAGTGATACTTGTTCTTTGAATTACCTGCGCTTATTCCTTGACCCCGTGTCCAGGTGGGTATTTTACACTGTTTGGAAGAAAGCGAACCCTTGAAGATCAGGCTCCCCAGTCGCGCGTGCTTACGAATAGCCTTCCTGACCATCACATGCTGCATGTGACGTCAAAACAAGTCAGGCAATTGATTGTGAATTCCTCCCAAGTTTTCTTTTTTAATTATTATTTTTAATTTAAAAAAGCAAATGGAAAATGTATATTTTGATGAACCTAGGGTGTTATTTTTTGAAAGTCAGCTGAAGGATGATTAGATAGCATAGCAAAGGCTGCTAAATGCACTGAACCCCTAGAATGTGATTTTTGTTACTTTCTCCCCCTCCCCGTGTGGGCTGTTTTTATTTTGATAGATTTTGAATTTGGTTGTTTGGAAGAATGAACATCATTGTTTTGTTCTGGAGGGGAGTTCTTGATGGTATTTCTTTCCCAAAAAGTTTATTCACCTAGATGATTAAAATTTGGTGCTTACACGAAAGGTAAAAAGTTAATTAGCAATGCTTTGATTAAAATTACAAATGAGAAATTTCGTGTGTCTGTTCTGTTATTTCAGTTAGGGTCCCCTCTTTCCATCTTCTGACCACACTGTACAAAGGTGTCTCCTGGTCTTTTTTTAGTTCTCTTATATCACTTGGTACCATTTATCTTTTTACAACAGGATGGCCTTAGGGCTTTTTTTGAACAGTAATAATGACGTCCATTTACCATTGTGGTAAGTTATATACACACAACCTATTACATTCACCGATTCTTCATTATAAAAGTGACCTGAGGAGAGGAAAAGATTTGGTCTTACTGTGAAGTTGAAAGTCAAAAGCTTATTTCTGTTCCCCCTCTTACTGGTGTATTAGATGTGGAAATAAACACCATTTCAGATCGCTGCTGTGAAGCTTAGAAGATATTTGGATACACAAATACATGATAGTTTGTAGAGAGGCCGGAAACAAGACCAAGTGAAACTCACCTAAGGAAGTGCTTGTAACTACCAGCTAGCTTGGTAGTGTATTTGTGCAAAACACATCAAAGGCGAGGCTATATTGACATGCATTGTTAGACATCACTGGGCTATTCTGTTCTTAATAAATGGTTTATGCTTTATCCGTGGAAAGTTCACTTACAGTAAATTTACAGTAAGCAAAGCATTAAAAATGCAATATTCAGTGTCTCTTGAGATAGAATTAGTGGCGACCCAGAACATTCTTCCTCCCAAGATGGGTTCATGGTATCTAGCAGATAGTCTTTAAAAATGAGTGTATACCTACTTTTTTCTTTCTTAGTAGATTGGCATGCAAGAAGCAAAAACGGGAGTTGAAATCGTGTTGGAACTAGATTGTCTTTCAGCAAATATTTTTTTCTTGTGCATAGAAGTTAAAAATGACATTGGTAGACATTAAGAATCCTAACCACCACACCCCAGATGATTCTATAATGCTTCACAAAGCCTCTACCAACTGTAAGATTAAAAAATAATGGTACCACTAGTGTTAGAACACTGTTTTGGGTTAATAGAATGGGATGTTTTCCATTCGAGAGAAGAGACCAAGCATATCTGGTGTCTGGATATAGTGTTTACCAAAATGTGGGCATGGCTTTATACTTGGAGACTAGCTTAAGGCCAAGGCTAAATCCACTGATGAATATGGTGACACGCAGGTCCGGACAAGAGCTCAGGGTTAGAAATGAGGTGGAGTAGGTTGTGCCAAAACCATGGAAGGACGCATTGAGGGGAGAGGTAGAAATGCAGTATGGGAGAGAGCATGGGATGGAAATAAATGTTTTGAATTTGATAATAGTAAATGCTGACCCTCCCCATTTCTTCGTGTTGCGAGAGGATGGTGCCTGATAATTTTTGAAGAGTTCTATAATTGTTCTAAGAGGAAAGTATGCAAATTCTGAATTCTGATAATTAAAAACAACCTCTACTTTTGCTGCATTTTAAAGGAAATGTGATAAGATCTAAGCACTGTTATTTCAGTTTAATGGCTATAGTGTTATTGTCTCCTTTATAATCTAAAATAGGATACGTGGTAGTATCATGTAGCCCCTTTTTAAAAGACAAGACAAGCATGGCTGTAGTTTAAATTCTGTCCAGCTCATCAGCAGATATTAAAAACATGGGTTTGTTAAAAAACCTGAAAATGTGATTGAATATTTTAAAGTAATTGGTGGGGATGTGACTGGGCTGGAGGAAGGCTGGGTTGATGGTGTTTTGACCGGGCTGGAGCAGTGCTGATTTCATAATAAAAATGTGCTGCCGTTTCCTGTGCAGTTGACTAGTCTCTCCTTCTTTGCGTTAGTTATCGCTGATAGAAGAGTTTGCATTTTCCTCCATAAATTGGTAAGTTTCATTCTGTTCCCATGACTCGTGGGACTGGGTGAAGGAGGTGTGTGATGTTACGTATATACCGTCAGCCTGTATTTGATGCTCGAGCGCAGCACTGCTGAAGTCCTTCCATTGTTTTCTACGTACTTTTTTTTTTTTTTTACACTTCTGAACTTTTTGTTCCCGACAAGGCTTCCTCTGAAGAAAGCAGTTCATTCACTGATACTGTGGCTCAAGCTTCTTACCCAGTCTTAGAACAGCACTTGCCATCGGGCTGCATTACTCGATAGAAGCTGCTGTGTGGCTTTGAGGAGATGCCTCCTATCACCCTGTTGCTGAGTGTCGTCTGGTAGCAAATGATCTTTTGAAGCTGTGCTTTCCGTTAATAAACCAGTTCTCCTTTACATTATCTTGCTCAACCTTACAGTAAGCTTTGTGATTTAGGTGTTAATATCAACAGAGTAGGCCAGCAGTCAAAATTTAAACCATGCCTGGGCCCCCTTGGCTAGCAACCATTTGCATCTAGGCTCTAGCATTTGGAATTAATTTGCTGTCTGTAACCTGACATCAGGGTTCTTCCCCTTTTTGGCACCTTGGGCTCGCACTTGGGCATCCTGGTTGAAACCCGCGAGCCCCTCCTCAGAAATGTGTTTGTCAATACAGAAAGTAGAAATAATTACAATGAAACAAGTTACATTGTTTTTCAAAAATTTATGATTTCATATTTGTGCTTTAATAACTTGTTACACAGCTGGATCTAGTGGTGGATTGAATACCGTAATTTTCTAGTAGTAATTAGCGCAAATATAAGACCCACAGCAACTGAAACGTGATAACGCATCTGATTTCCACTGATAGTCGTAGGTGCCGCCAGTACTAACATGGTTTACCACCAACGCTCATGTTTAAAGGAAACACAAATTTTCAGTTTTAGAAGTTAGTGAAAATGAAGATAGAAATGTTTTCCCATCCACGTTTAGGGACACATAGAATTCTGTCCATAGACCTCAGGTTAAGAACCCCTGCCTACAGTTTTTGCTTTTATTGTATTTAGGTGGTGGGGAAGGGTAGCTGGGTCCTTTCACCCTGATGTCAGAGCCTCAAATCAGTACTGGCAGATCAGTTTTCCTCGGCCAGAACCATTTAAAATCTCAATTACCTAGTGTAGTCATTCCACTGATTCCTGCTTTACTCATTATTTTAAAAAATGAGAAATAGATCATGGGCAAAAAAAAAAAATAGTCCAGTGCTTTTGGAAAGCTATTTGAGTCCTCTTGGATGTGATTTCCCTGGGAAATCAGGATAAATGTGACTGGACAGGTAGGCTCATCTCCTGTACTGGGGTCCTGGAGACACCCTGGCCGGCTCATTAATGCAGATGGCGTTCCCGGACAGCGTCCAGCGATGTGGCGATTTCAGTGTGTGATTCCTTTATGATGAAGCGTTAGGGAACAGACCCCTCTGCAACTTTGCACAACAGTGTAACAGAGTAGATGTCAGGGGCTGCCCCAGGTAAAGCAAACTGAACAAGCCTGGTCTATTTTGACAGAAGCACTCCAGTATCTGGACAGGAAGAGCCTAGAGAGGAAAGCCCAGCGTGGTTTGTCTGATGCTTTGTGCGTTAACAGGTACTTAGGAGTTTAAGTGCACTGTAAAAAGCAGTTCTCAGAATTCTATTTTCCAAGTGGGACATGGAGAAAGCCGATTGGTGTGAAAAACCTGGGCTTGGACGTGTTCAAGAAGAGAAACAGTCTATGATGATAAAGGGACATGCATCAAGGAGCAAGAATGTCCCCCCGCCCTAGCAAGGGTGTGCTCCTACTTTGAGTGAAAGCACTGTGTTGGTGAAGGGGGTTCTCTTCACCCAGATTTGCATCTTTTGAGCTCCTTGTTGCCCCTAAGGCCTGAACAGGAGCAGAAAGAAACTCAGGTGTAGAACACTCAGACCGGAAAACCAGAGGTGTAGGATCTGCAGCCGTTTTGCTGTCAGCCATTTCTGTGAGTCCTCTCTCTTGTTTGCACTCCACTGTCAACTGCGTCCCTCTAGAATGTCTGTGCTTGGTGATGCCCCATCCATTGTATAGAATTCTTGCACGAGGCCTCCGTTTTGATCCCCGCCAGCCCCCCAAGTTTTTAGACACAATCAAAAAACGAGCAGGAATAAGGTTCAGAGGACCAACGTAGAACCCAAGTAAGCACATGCTGCTTTTAAGATCTAGCACAGGAGACAGTAAAATGTGATGTTGGTGAGGCAGAAATTCTAGCGACTAAATCATGTCTTTGCCGCTTTCTGAGAATGCTCCACAAAGAAAAAACTGGTGCCAGGGGCCCCTGCAGGAGATCATGGATGCCCCAGGAGTGGGCTCTGCCCGGGATGTCTGCTGCCATACAGGTGAAGGGAGACGCCATCAACAGTAAGAGGATGGTGTGGCAGTTGGCTCTCGGTCCACACTTTGGTCCTTGTGGGTCCTACTGGCTTAGAGACAAAAGGCCTCTGGCAAAAGACCTTGCTTTCAAGACCCCACTGTTCCTTCGCTGTTAGAAGTTTGCTAAGACACTGCAGGGCATGAGGGGCTTATTATTTCCTTTCCAAAGATTTTGTTTATTTTATTTTTAGACAACGGAAGGGAGGGAGAAACAAGGAGAGAAACATCAATGTGTGGTTGCCTCTCGCACGCCCCCCACGGGGGACCTGGCCCACAACCCAGGCCTGTGTCCTGACTGGGAAACAGAACCGACGCCCCTTTGGTTCTCAGGCCGACGCTTGATCCACTGAGCCACACCAGCCAGGGCTATTAGTTCTTTTTTCTTTCCCCATGTAGTATGTAGTAGAAGAGGACTGGAGAGTGAGACTGGGCCAGAGGCTTCCTCCCCCGCTTTTTAAAATTTTAACTTAAGGCAAAGAGCCCTGTATTGTAATCTTTTACATTTGAAAATGGGATCACATTAAAAAACTGTTCAATTAGTTTTAAGAGAAAACCATCTGAGGACTTTAAAAGGTTCAGTCGCCCCGCTATTTAGAAATAGGAATGCGAGTGAGAACAGTGCTTCTTAAACTTGAGTGCATATAGAGATTACCTCGGGGCCTTCTTAAAATAGTGTGATGCGTGGTAGGTCTGGGGCGGGGCCCAGGAGCCAGCATTTCTGACAGTCTAAGCAGCTGGCATGGATGGTGCCCGTCTGTGGACCACGCCCTGACTGGTACTGAGCTAGAGTGCTCTGAGTGAGAAATCAGATGGGTTGCTTTGCAGAAAAATGCAGAAAGCTGTTGCATGAACCACTGCTGAGTTGAAATGTTTTAAATATCAACTTATTGGTACAAGCGGCCTCAAAAACAATAGACGTTGCCCTAGTAATTGTTAAAATGAGCTCCTGTTTAATTTCCAAGGGTTTGGAATGTTCTCATAGGTTTTGTGAAAAAGGCAATTGGATTTTTAACCTTCCAGTACTCCCCCAAAGGTGTTTATACACCCAGCATTTGAAAAATGACCAAACCGGTGGTGGATGGAACCCGTTAGTGGAGACTTTGAAGCACTGAGCAGTCCAGAAATTTTCGAGTCCTCCCTGCAATTCTGCAAATATACAGAGACCCTGTTCAGTGTGCAGATGTTGCCTTGACAGTTAGAAGGTTCTAAACACAAGGATAAGGGACTATGTTTTTTTTTAAGATTTTATTTATTCATTTTTAGAGAGAGGAAAGGGGAGGGAGAGAGAGAAACATTGAGCGTGAGAGATACACACCCCCAACTGGGGGCCTGGCCTGCAACCCAGGCATTTGCCCTCTGACTGGGAATCAAACCAGTGACCTTTTGGTTCACAGGCCGGTGCTCAATCCACTGAGCCACACCAGCCAGGGCGGATTATACTTTCTATTCAACTAAACATGCAATTTACTGAAGCCCGGATTGTGCTTTGATTTCATGGGTTTAGATAAGTTTGTTTATTTCTGTGGAGAGTAAAACTGGAACAAATTTCAGTTTCTGCCTGGGTCTTTCTCAGATTTATTCAAAATACAAGGGATAATAAGGGGAGGGATTAGAGGTTTCATGGTTCAGTTTTGACATTATACTAAAACAGTTTTCAGGAGCAGTTCTTGACCACTTTTGCTCCAGCCTCTGAAGGGGTCATAGAAGACGACGAGATACGTTAGGGGCAATATATAGAGGAAAGAACATGCGGGCGGCCTCTTTAGCTGCAGAAGAATAAGTAGCATAAAACACCAGCCCAAAGTAGCAGGGTACCATCAGGGCTGCCGGAAATAGAAGCATGAAGGAGTAAATGTAGTCCTACCAAGGCGGAGGCTATAAAGAAAGCACACGTGCTTTGGTTAAGTTAGGATGGGTAGGGACAGAGGTGATTTACTACAAGTGCTTTGTAAAACAGCAAACATTTAGAAGAAGACAGCAAGGCCTAATATTTATCTGTGCTGCAGCTATGTGGAAAGATAAACTCTTAGATTTTCCCATTAACCAAAAGGCCATCGGGTCCTTCCAGTCTTGTTTCTCCCCTACTGGGAAAACATCTGGGATAGTGTTAGGGTTGAATTGTCCCCCCCCTCCCTCTGCAGAATGTTGAAGTTCCAACCCCCAGTACCTGCGAATGTGACCATATTTAGAAATTGGGTCATTGCAGATCAAGTGAAGGAGTGATCCTTAGGGTGGGCCTTTATCCAATATGACTGGTATCTATATAAAAGAGGACGTGTGGACTCAAACACATATAATGCGTATATGCAGGCAGAACGCCATCCTAGAAGCCGAGAAATGCCTGAGGGCAGAGGCCTGCAACAGACCCCGCTTCACAACTCTCAGAAGGAACCAGCCCTGCTGACACCTTGGTCTCAGGCCTCTGGGCTCCAGAACCATGAGACAATACATTTCTGTTGTTTAAAGCCACCCAATGGGTGGTGCTTTGTTACAGCAACCCCAGGAAACAAATACAGATGATCTTCAAAATAGATGGCAGATGGAGGAGGGTTTATCTATTAGCTATTACTATAATAATATTATATAACAAGCAAACCTGAAATCTCAGATAGCGTAGATGAATTTCTTATTTAAGTAGCGTGCATAAGTCAGTGTTCATTTCTCTTTCAGCCATCTGTGGGTTGGCTGGGGTTCGGCAGGTCCAGGCTGGGCACTGGGTCTAAGTTGGCTTCACATGTTTCTCAGCCTCCTTGGACCAGCGGCTACTTGAGATAGGCTGTGCTGAAAGATGGGAGTGCAGGAGGACAAGCACAATGAGGCAAGCACATTTCCAGCCTCTGCCTGTGCCATGCTTGTCACTGTCCCATCAGCCAAAGCACATTGCACAGCCAAGCCTGAGGCCGAGAGGCAAGGAAGTGCGCTGTCAGTGAAGCCATAGCCAGGATGTGAATGACAGAGGAATGAAGAATCACGAACAGTAATTCAATCTAACACATTTAACTTCAGAACTTAATGTAAAATTCAAGAAGTGCTTAATGCCCCCTGTTCAGAATTCATGGTGTTTAAGGAAAGAGGAAAATGTCTTATTCAGAGATAGGAACACAAATTGCCTACCTCGACTGTGACAAATGTGAGAAGACAGAATCTTGGAGCCCTGTGTCACACTTCATGTGAAGCAGTCAATAGATGGTCTGTTATTAGCACAGAGACGGTGCTGAATCTTTGAAGGAAGTAACGCAAAGCACTGACAGATACCTCATAATTAAAATGGTGCTGTGAATCGTATGGGCATCCTACATTGGTATGAGATGCCGAAGTTTGTGGCTTCCTGGAAGGAACACTGTTCTGGAAGCTTAAGAAAGGTGTCATTTGGTGCACATATTCTCTTGGTAATTAGGGACCCGGAAACAGAAGACTGAATTAGAAGTCAAGAATTACAAGGCAGCATTGTCCCTTCTTTGCTTGCTTTTAGTATTAAGATCAAGACTAGCTTGAGAAACCATCCTATATTCCCAGGCATAAAAGTCCACAGGGCTTCACACATCCTCAGTGACGTTAAAGTGTACAGGGCACGCAATGCCAACTCCTGCAAATTCTACTGCATTGCATGCAGGATGTAAAAGTGGTTCTGAGCATGGCCTCTGGGCTCAGACCACTGGCTGCAAATCCTGGTTCTGCCCCTTCCTGGCTCTGGGGTCTTCGCCCTCTGTTTTGTGCTTCTGTGAAACAGGGATAATAATGACACCTCTGTCTTAGTCCTTTTGGGCTGCTATAACAGAGCACCGTAAATGAGTGGCTTATAAACAATACACATTGCTCACAGCTCTGGAGGCTGGAAGTCTAGGTGCTGGGTCTGGTGAGAGCCCATTTCCTGCTTCATAAATGGTGTCTTCTTGAAACTGGAAAAAGCCGGTGTTCGTGCTACCTGTCACCTACCAATCCCAATAAGCAGAGACGGATTGAATCTTTATGTGCACTTCATTCAGATGGCCGGCGATCTGAGAAGACTGCGGATTTGTACCCCAACAGACCATCCTACATTTCCCTTCAAACCAGCCTTTTTCTAACAGACAACAAAGAGTGCTGAGGGGTTTGGAGTTCATAACAGAGAACAAAGTGCGGTAAGGGGTTTGAAATTCAGGGAAAATTAGATTTTTAAAAAATCTGCAGCATTCTCGCTTCAGGCGGTGACGGTCTCTCGGTGGCTCCGATATCGCCTTGATTGTTTACGATTTCTCTCTCAAAAGTCAGGGTGGGCCCTACCTGCAGGTTCTGAAATAAAAGCTTTTCACGTGCATTTGCTGCTTATCAAACTATTTCCTGAAACTAAAATTTTCCAACTTTTGAGTCCCCCTATCATTCTCTCTGCTGTCCATGAGGGGGAGTGGTAGAGGGATTTCGCCGTTGGTCTCTTATAAGAGCACTAATCCTGTTCTCAAGGGCTGCAACACACCCTCTTGACTTAGTTGCCTCCCTAGGTCCCACCTCCTAATACCATCACGTGGGGGCTAGGAGTTCAACATCTGAACACGGAGGGACACAAGCGTTCAATGCACAGCAAGCTCCCTGTGAATTGTTCTGAGGAACGAACGATATAGTCGATGTTTAGATTGGTGTCTGACATGGAGTAAATGGTCCAGCGTGAGCTTTTATTATTTACTAGTAAGTATCAGGTTTCGAAATGGAGTTTTGCAAAATCAGATTCTACAAGTACAACCAAACTGTCTGGTATTTTGAGCCACTGCTACCTTTCAAAGAAATCAACTCGTGGGTACTTAAAGACTAAGTTCCATGCCCTTTTCAGCCTTTACATTCACCAAGAACAATGATACACAATTGGTTTTATGTAATTTTTTAAAACCTGCTACTTTAATTCTCCCAAATGCTCTTTTTTTTCTTTCAATTTCTCCACATGCCTTCAAGGTAACTGGCTATATTAAAAGATGATTACATGGGGGCCGTAAAGAGCTTAGATGTTCTTGATGGGTCCTGAAAGGACTCATTTCGTTGGGGGTTGGGTGATCTCCCACTGGTGTGTTGAAATCGGTTAAGGTTGGATATTCAGGTTACATTAGCTCTCGGAGAGTAGGGACTGTGCCGTATTGAGCTTTGCATCCTCAGAGTTTACCAGGCACACAGTTAGTACCCAATAAAGAACGAATGAAACTGTAAGTGATCAAAGTCACACTGTGAAGTATACCTCATGAGAAAGATACCATCTGGCAGTTTGCGTATGGAAGACCTAGTAATGTACAGAGGACTTAGGTCATTCAACATAACAGAAAGAATAGTGACTGATTGGTGTTTTAACTCAGCCCTGAGAAAGAAATGAACAACCAAAAACCGATGGCCAGCTTCTCTTTCATGGAATGAATGCATTTAACCAAGCCGAAACCCGCGGGCCTTCAAAATTTAGAAGACTAATCTTGACACCTTTCCGGAAGAATGAGAATACCCCAATAAATGTTACTTGAAAAAAAGCAATGCAGAAGCTGGAAAATGTTCTCTTAACTGTAGGTTTTTGTTGTGCACCAAAGGGCTCCTTTCAAAAATCACTCCTTTAAAACATCATCGCATGTGAAGGGCTAATAAACAAAAGCTGTCAGAAGTTAGAAGGGCACTTGGCAAGTTTATCAGAGGAGACCTACGACTGTATCCTTTTCCTTATCTGCTACCCCCACTACTTGACTCTAGGCCTTAAATTTGCATTTACCAATATGCATTGGTAAAGGCCAATGGCCACCTCCTTGTAGACTCATTAAAAACACCCGCCCCAGCTCTTCCAGTGCGTCTCTAGGCTTCAGTTTTATTAGATGTTGCCAAATTGCTTTCCAAAGTGGCATACCAGTTTATACACTTAAAATCAGGGCATGAGAGCTGAAGTTGTTCCATTGCCAATGCTCGGCATTGTTCGACTTTAAAATTTTTGCCTGTCTGGAGGTGTGAAATGGTAATTTCTTGTGGTTTAAATTTTTATTCACCTGATTACTAATGGGGTTGGGCACATTTTTGTTAAGTTACTTGGCCAGCCAGTGTTCCTGTTTGGGAAAATGCCTGCCTTCTGCCCACTGCCCATTGAGCTTTTGTTTTCTAATTGATCTATTGTGTTTATATCTTCAGGATAATAATCCCGAGTTGCTTACTTGTTACAAGTATCTACTCCCAGTCTGCCTTTTTCAGAAGCATTTTGTTTTAATTATATTTTATAACCATCAAGAGACTAGCTTTGGCTGTGCTTTGTCTTTTCATTTATTAATGGTATTTTTGGATGCACATGAGTTTTTAATTTTAATATAAAGTCAGATCTGTCAGTCTGTTTCCTGTATGGTTTGTATTTTTTGAGTCTCATTTTAGAAACCTTTTCCCGGCCTAATTTCCCCTTAAGTTAGTCCTTTTTTCAGTATTTTAAACTTTCACTTTTCATAATTAGGTCTTTCATTTATCTGGCATTCCCTCCTACCCCTTTTTATTTGGTAGGAAGTGAGGAAGGGTTTTGTTTCATTTCGTTTGGTTTTTCATTTTTGTTTATGGTATGCTATGAGTTGTAAGGGAATTGTTTTCCAATGTGATCACCACTTGTCCCAATACCCTTGATTAAATTGTCCATTCATTCCCCAATGATTTGAAATGCATTTGTTGTCCTACATTAAGTTATTCATTTATTCATGGACCTGTTTCTGGGGCCAACAGCTTTTTTGCACTTGGAAAAGGTGATAGTTAATGGGGCCGTGTGCCAAAAATGTACTTTAAAAAAGATATACAGATGGCTACAGAATGTCAAGGGATTATCCAGGGTCCGGCAGAAGTCAGGCCTGCTTGAGTGTGGTTGGTAGGGTAGTAATATGGGTGTAATGATTTATAATTTTAATTTTAACATTTCACCTAAGAGTCATTTGGTGTGTTGAGTGTGACATTGTTATGTTACAGAATTACATGCTTACGATTTTGTAATAAAAGATTTTGTAATAAAAAAGCGGTGTTATTTGTGCTGGACCCTGTATTTTTATCTTATAACATTACAAAAAGGAAAAAGATGATCACAGTCTAGATGAATTTTTTTTTCTGATGGCCCACTATATAATTTACCTTTAAACATTAAATTCAAACATTTGTATTAACAGTTAAGTTATGTGGGATCAGTTATCAAAGGGTAAGTAACTGCATTATAACAAATTGCTGAAGATGCTGTCAATCGAATATTTTATCAAATATGGTAGACATTACTTGTTTTTTAAATTTTTAATTGAGGTAACATTGGTTAATAACATTATATAATTTTCAGTTATACAACATTGAAATTTGATATCTGTATATACTATAGCGTGCTCACCACCAAAAATCTAGTTTCCATCCATCCCCATGTATCCAACCCCCTTCACCCATTTTGCCTTCCCGTCCACATACTCCTTTCCCTCTGATAACCACTAATCTGTTGTATGTATCTATGAGTTTGATTTTGTTTTGTTTGTTCATTTGTATCTTTTTGTTTTATATTTCATATGTGAGTGAAATCATTTAGATTTTGTCCTTTTCTATCTGACTCACTTCACTTAGCATAATAACTACAAGGTCCATGCATGTTGTCACAAATGGCAATATATCATCTTCTCTTATGGCTGAGTAGTATTCCATGGCACATGTGTGCCACATCTTCCTTATCTATTCATTTGTCAAGGGGTGCTCAAGTTTTTTCTCCATCTTGGCTATTGTAAATAACACTGCAATGAACATAGGGGTGTGCACATCTTTTTGAATTCATGTTTTCATATTCTTTGGATAAATACCCAGAAGAGGGATTGCTGGATCATATGGTAGTTCTATTATTAATTTTTTGAAGAACTTCCACACTGTTTTCCATAGCGGCTGCACCAATTCACATTCCCACCCATAGTGTACAAAAGGGCCCCCTTTTCTCCACATCCTCTGCAACACTTGTTTGTTGATTTATTGATGATGGCCATTCTGACAGGTGTCAGGTGAGATCTCATGGTGATTGTGATTTGCATTTCCCTGGTGATTAGTGATGGTCAGCATCTTTACATGTGGCCTGTTGACCATCTGTATGTCTTCCTTGGAAAAATCTCTATTCAGATCATCTTCCCATTAAAATTTTTTTCTTTCTATTGATCCAGAGCGAGAGGAAGGGAGGGAGAAAGAGAAGGAGAGAACCATTGATGGAAAAGAGAAAAACATTGATCGGTTGCCTCCCACACCCATCCTGATTGGGGACTGACTTGGGCATATGCCCTGTCCAGGGATTGAACCCGCAACCTTTCGGTTTGCGGTTCGACGCCCAACCAACTGAGCCACTCCATCCAGGGCCTAGAATTTAATAAGGTTTTTGTTGTTGTTGTTGTTGTCATTGTTGAGTTTTACTAGTTCTGTATCTATTTTGGATAGTAACCCCTTATCAGAAATATCATTTGCAAATATCTTCTGGCAGATATTTGTGGTACAAAACCTTTTTAGTTTGATGTAGTCCCATTTGTTTATTTGATTCTGATATTCTTTATGCAAGAGTAACTCAATACTCTGTAGTTCATGAAGGCAACAAGGCGATCATTTATTTACTCAATAACATTAAGAATATTTCCAATGTGTTAGGCCCTGGCAAAGGGACCGAGTGAACCAAGATGACTGAAGGTCCTCAAAAAGGTACCCTGATCTACTCGGGGAGACTAACTCATAGACATAAAATAGTGGGCTGGCTTCTCGTGATCCTGCATGTGTGCCCCGTGGACAATTGAAACAATGCAAGTAACAATCTAAAATGGCCAAAAAGGGACAGAAAAAAGAGGGAGTGAGTGTTTTGAGGCACTCGAACGGAAACTTTGATGGTTAGGTGGAAGATACAGTGAAGGGGTAGCTGTATATTTTCCAGGTTTCTTCTTTTTCTTTTTTTATTCATCATTTCAGATAGAAATGTTTAAGGGAAACAGCAGGGAAGGGCTGCCAGGAACATAGCAATTTGGTTTACCAAGATCATTATATTTAGTACTTTAATGTCTAGCTTTTGAGGTGGGGGTGAGGGGTGTTGAATTTAAGAAAAAGTAAACAGTTGTTCTTAATTATACCATACCATGGGACTTGGTGTGCTAGCTTCAAACAAAAATAATCCAGCCTTTTCACTATTACAGGAACATCAGTGATTAAACAGAATCGATCATCTGAGTGGATATGATTAGGAGTTATTACAGTTAAAATGCTTAGTCTTTGAGTTGAGCAGTAAATGCCACGTGGAATTCATGGCTAATAATATCAGTGAGGCAGTCTATTGGGTAATGTAGTATTTATTTCCTCCTTTTCTGTTTATAAAATGTATTACGTTTTTGAAATTCACATATCACCTGGTGAATTTTATATAATACTAATACAATAAAATATTCCTGGAATTCTATATGTTGAAAAACATTGTCTCCTTAAACAAATGAACTCATATAATGACAACACCTTACTGAGGTCTTTTTCCTTTTGCTTTAGCTGTCAAGGCCCTCGATTGCAGTAAGTAGCTCATCCCCAGCCTCTGAGATCTATATTTCTCTGCTTAAAAAATTTATTTGTAGCCCTGACCAGTGTGGCCCAGTGGGTTGGGCGTCATCCCACAAACCAAAAGGTTACCGGTTCGATTCTTGGTCAGGGCACATACCAGGGTTGTGGATTCAGTACCCAGTTAGGACACGGGCAAAAGGCAACAGATCGATGTTTCTTTCTCACACCGATGTTTCCCTCCCTCCCTTTCTCCCATCTTTCCCCTCTCTCTAAAAATAAATAAATAAAGTCTTAAAAAATTATTGTAATTTAAATCTCTTTGGGTAGGTTTGATGCAAAAGGGTTACAGTTGTGAGCTGTGTGTTGAGGACTCCAGTTCTGCCCTTAGGCCTGGGTCCCGGTTTCAGAGGGCTTCCCTCTGGCTCTCTTCTCGCTCTACCTCTCGCCACGGGGTGAGCGGTCTGCAGCGCCAAGGGATGTGCCCGCTTCCCCTTGTAGAATAGTTTGTGTACTCCTGAGACTGGCCATTTCCTGCCCAAACTGTGCAGAACCCATTTCCAGGGCCCACGGAGGTCTCTTTCTCAGTTTGTTATCCAATCATCCTGATGGAAGACTTTGCTCAAACTCCAGGGTCTGGCAAATGGTAAAGGTGCTGCTAGGGGTTGGGGTGTGAGCAGAGAAAAGGGAGTAGGTTGAGGGTCCCATGCTAACATGCTTTTACATGGAACTTCACAGAGTCTGAGAATTCTGAGTCAGTACCTGGCCTTCCTGGTGGATATGAGGTATATTTTCAAGTTAGGAGGCTAGAATGTATTTGATTTTAACATTTATAGCCTGATTTACAGCTTTAAATGCTATGTGGATGGACCTCCATTTGTACTCTGGTCTCAGATGCCACTATGTAGGAGTGAGCCCGAGGAACTATATTATATTTTTAAAAAATATGGACAGTGGGTACTCATTAAGCTATGTTTGGAGGAATGATGGCAAATGTTATAGTGTCTCAAACAAGCTCTTTTTAGAGTCAAAAACTTTCAAATGCATTATAAAACTGAAAATAATCCGTTGAAATTTGAAAATCTTACAGTAAAAAAGAAACACTGCCTATTCCTTAAGTAGATTTCAAGGTATGAAAGAAGTTGGCCACCTGACCACTTGCTTGGTGTTCAGAGCTGAGGCCACCTGACCTCCCTGAGAAATCTTCTCCATCGATGAGCTGACCTGAGGATACAGAAACAGGTCGACAGTGTCTGGCGGACCCTCACTTTCACCCTGAAGTCAAGACTGGCGTGTCACTCAGACCTTGCCATTTCATGGGCGGCTCAGGCCACAACATCCTGTTCTGATTTGACTCTCTCATTTGGGGATGGCTGGGAAGAAGCCAAGAAAAAGCTCCTTAGTTCCCTTCCTCCATTTGTAGAAAATGCTCTACTTAATGCCCATTCATCCTTTTTTTTTTTCATTTCCACTGAATATTGCCTTAGCAGAAAGTTCTAGAGACTAGGGATATGTCTTCATTTGATAAAAGCCAGGCTCTATGTACCCAGAGAGCACTTGACATTAAGGAATGCAATGGTGAGTTATTACGGCAGCGAAGGTACAAACAAGACTCCTCAGCCACGACCTTGAAAAAAATTATTTCCTTCTTGTCCTTGATCATGTCTAGTAACTTCAGAGAAAGGGCTTGTTATCAGTCCTCTACCTCTATCCCTTTCCCTTCATTCTGGCTGCAAAATCATATTCTGAACCTAGTCTTTTCAGGCCCACTTCTGTCATCTTACAGTTGCATCCACCCTACAATGTTAAGTGCTTTCTCTGTCACGCCCTGGGGGCATAAAGATGTCAAAATCATAATTCTAGCCCTCAAGTAACTCAAAGACAGGAGGAAACAGACAGGTGTATGTTCATACCTAACTGTTCTTACTACCAGGAGGAACACAACCAAGTAGGATTGGAGGACCACCTGAATCTGCACTGAAGAGCAAGAGAATTGTCCTGGCTGGTGTGGCTCAGTGGATTGAACACCAGACTGCGAAGCAGAGTTGCCAGTTCGATTCCCCAGTCAGAGCACATGCCTGGGTTGCTGGCCAGGTCCACAGTAGGTGGCGCTCGAGAGGCAACCACACATTGATGTTTCTCTCCCACTCTCCCTCCCTTCCCCTCTCTCTAAAAATAAATAAATAAAATCTTAAAAAAAAACAAGAGCAAGAGAATGAACCAGAGAGGAGGAGATATTGTTGTGGTTTTAATTTGCACTTTCTTTTAACAATTTTTTGTTTCTTATTTTTTAAATCCTTACCCAAGGATATATCCATTGTAGAGAGAGAGAGAAAGAGAGAGAGAGAGAGACAGAGAGAGAGACAGAGAGAAACATCGATGCAAGAGAGAAACATGGACCAGTTGCCTCCCATACACACCCTGACTGGGGATTGAACCCACAACCTAGGTGTGTGCCCTGACTGGGGATCGAACCTGAAACCTCCTGGTGTATAAGACAATGTTCCAACCAACTGAGCAACCTGGCCAAGGCTACATTTTCTTAATGAGTAATGAAGTCAAGCCCCTTTATGTAGGTTTATTGGGCATTTGGATAACCTCTTTTTCAAGTGCCTCTTTAAGCCTTTGGACCGCTTTTTCTATCTGTCATATTGCTTTGGACATGTTCTGTACATATTGTGGATATGAAAGACAGGCACCATTTTGATATACCTTCCAGGCAGAGAGAAAACCACCAACAATGCCTTTGGCAGAGTTAATTTGTACACCTTGTGTTGGGAAAGAGTGGGAGCTGGTGTGACTTTTAAGATCATAGATGAGTGAAATATTGGGGGCACCACTCTGTCAAGTAATGCTTTTCTAACCACTGCGCTGTACATCTGAAATTAATACAGAATAGTATTGAATGGAAACTGTAGTTGAAAAATTAAAAAAAAATCCATTTGGAGACAAGAAGATCTAAAATACAGGAAAAAATAATGGGCGAGAAAGGGAGTGAGGCTGGTGTTCTGCAGGCGAGCAGGTGTATGGCTATGCTCATTCTTGAGCTATTATAATTCTGTGCCTCTTGGAAAGTATCTGCTCCTTGAGCCTTCAGTGCTTCCCACTGCATCAGCCCTCTCCCATTTCTTCCTCTTTTCTATTCTCTCTCCACTTCCCTCTGATCTCCTTTCCATCCTTTACCTCTCCCTTCCTTTCTTTTCCATTGCATTCTCTCTCCCTCCTTTCCTCCTTCCAGCCTCCAACAAATCTGCACTGGATACTTCCCATAGGCATAGACAGCCCTGAATAAGAAAAAAAAAGAACACAATAGAAGGCATCTATGAGTATGTCTATGGGTGATAAAATGTATGCAATATTAAGAAGCACAGCAATAATCATACCTAACATTTCTTCAGGCACCATTTTAAACATGTCATCTTATAACGCTGTAAGGTAGACACTATTGTTATCTTCGTTGGTCAGAAGACAAAACTGAGACCATGAGAGATTAAGCACATTTCTCAAGGTTGCATAGAAGTAAGTAGCAGTGAGCACTAGGAATCCAACCTGGGCCGTTCGGTCGTGGATCCCATGCACTTAACCACTGCCACCACTGTGCCGTAGTGCCTGGCAGCATGGCAATGCTCATCGACCTGAATGTCACCAGCACGAGTTGCAGAAGGGAGCTGGAGTTGTCAGGGTTCAGGCAGGAAGGCAGAAACCACTCTAGGTATTTCAGATGAGACAGGGCACGTTCAGGGTGGCCATAGACCACTCTGGGTATTTCAAAAGAGAGTGTGTTTACTGCAGCGACTTGGTTGCAAAGGTATTGGAAGGACAGGAGAAGCAAAGAGGGGGGGGGCACGGCGTTACCCCAAGTCAGTAACGGTGGAAAACTGCTACTGCTCTTCAGGCTGGAGCCACAGGGAGGGGAAAGCATTGACACCGAGTCCTCAGAACACTCACCCTGGCGGCGGCGGCTGCTGAGCAGGACCCCAGGAGCCACAGTCCCACTGCTGCTACTGGAGTCTGCGGTCACTGGCAACCGCACGCCTCTGCTGCTGCCATGCCTCGCTCCACTCGTGTAGGAGCCCACGCTTGCCTGCCAGAGCTACACATAAAAGCAGGAGCAGTGAAGGAAAACCAAAGCAGGCCGATGCCTCCCATTGATAGAATCGCACAGGAACTCAGCCGGCAAGGTTTGCCCATGTGACATTCAACATGCTGGAAGGTCAGAGTTGGGGCTGAGAGCAAAAGACATGGATACAGAGAAGAAAAACTTATTTCATTGAACCTAAGCTGCAGCCAACGGTAAGACGTACCACAATACTATGTACCATGAAGAGAAAAACATCCTGTCGAATTATGCCATAGTGCCAGATGGTAATTTGTAGAGCTGTTAAAGCTCGAAAAAAGACCCTCTTAAAATTGAGGTGATGTGGTGAATACCTTCCGTCAACATATCTGTAATTTAATGGAACACATTTCTATAGAGATTATCAGAACAGAATCTAAGTGGCCACTGAAACCAGTCCTACTAGTCCCGTGGTCAGTACCATGTCATACCTGTTGTTAAATATTTAGAATGTCATTCCCAATTTCATTATATAAGTTTACTGTTTAGTTTCGTTAGTTCTTCAGTTCACGTCGCCACACCATCAAAACATTCAATGATTTCTCAAAGCCAGTGGCTCTCAAAACGTTGTCCTTAGACCAGCAGCATTGGCATCATGTGGGCACCTGTTAGAAATGCAAATGTCAAACCATCCTTGACCTACTGAATCAGACCCCAGTGCAACAGAGCCCAGCAATTTGTTTTAACCAGCCCCCAAGAGGATTCTGAGGCCTGACCACTCAAATTTGAGAATCACTTCTCTCTATGCTTCTTGCTTTCATCAACATCTGAGTAAACCGTCCTTGAACAAATAGCTGTAATTAAGCAAAGGCATAAACTTCTATAGGTTTGTAGTCTAACTGAGGGGCCAAGGTGGGTCTGATCTGTGTGAGGAGGTAGCACGTAAACCCTAGTTAGATGAATAGGTCAAAACATTTTAAAAAGTGTTCTGTAGTGGAATGCTTTGGAAAAGGTGTTACAGGTTTTGGAGCTGTATTAATTGTGTTTTTTTATTTTCTATATTTTGTGATTTTTTTGACATCTTGGGCACTTTGTGGACCCAGGGACAGGCTGCCCCTCCCAGAGTTAGCTAATCCCCAGAGATAGTAAAGGACTTGAAGTGCCTTTGAAATGCAAACCAAGCCATCCAAATCCATACTGTGGCCCACCTCCTTTCATCAGGCTCCTGCAGGCCAGGTCACTATCCCCGTGCCCTAAATTACCCCAGAGCCAGGTACTGGACAGCTAGAGAC
Organism: Mormoops blainvillei; assembly: GCA_004026545.1. NCBI lineage: Eukaryota > Metazoa > Chordata > Mammalia > Chiroptera > Mormoopidae > Mormoops > Mormoops blainvillei. The sequence goes on from PVJD01006353.1 coordinate 57,978, forward strand.
CACCCTCATAGACCAGAACCTGTTGAAATTATTCAGACTCTCCAGCCGTGAACCTGCTTAGCTACTTACGCTGCCTCAGCCATTTCTCCTGAAAACCTCAGTCCGGGCTCCTGCCCATGCTTTCCCTTCGCTCCTGGTGGGAGCCCGCTCAGTACCTTCTGATTGGCTCTGGTGCTTCCCCACGTGGCCCCGCGCAGCGTGCCCCTTCCCTTTGAGAGCTGTGAGTAATAAACTCTTCATTCAAAGGCTGTCTCTGTGTCTGTCCTCCTACCATACCTGATGAAAACAAAGCCCAGGGACATTTGAAAAGACAAGTCAGACAGATTTGAGTTCCAACTGGGCTCTGTCATTTACCCATCATGTGATCTTGGGAATATTTCTGATCCTCTGCCAGGTTCAGTGTTCTTAGCTGTAAAACATGGTAAAAGATTCCTGTATCATAGGACTGCTTGCTATAAGGTCTGATGATAATAACCGTAAAGTGAGCACACACTGAAGAGACAGTAGCTGTGGGGACAAGGACGTGAGACCATCAAGGAATAAAATCCCTCTTTAGGCTTGGAAATGAACAAGTATAATACACAGATCAATATAATAGCTTTTCAAATGTATATGTCCTTCCTAATGTTCAAATCAGGAGATATTTTGTGTATTGCTATTTCTGTCCCCCTACTGAAAATCCCCCCCCCCCCGCCATATTAAGTGATGGCTGCTGCTCCCGTTAAGGAAATGAAGGCTGATACTTGGTCTTTTCAACAAGAAAATTAGAGGAAGCACAGTTTATCGCGTTTCCTTGGCTCAAGTGTCATTTTGACAGGCTATACTTACCTTCACTAATTACCCGAGGTAGATAAGCAAATTTATCAAGTAACATGGCAGAGAGAAAAGAGGTCGGAATTGGAAACCCCTCAGGCCTTAAGACAAATACCTGCTATGTGACCTTGGGCAAATCATTTAACAGTTCTAAATTTTAGTTTCCTCATCTGTAAAGGGAGATAGAACCCTTCGCTAAGCAAGATGTTTAAAAAGATCAGATACGATGTGAATAATGAGGCTCATTAGTGGAAGACCTGGGACTTCAAACCTCCATAGTCTGAAGGGCCCGCCAACAAATCACAGACTCCCGCCATACCCCCAGCTCCGAGTTTTCAGCATTTAGCTTTCCTCTCCCTCCCCTCTCTTCTCTCCCTCTGTCCTCCTTCCTGGGGATGGATGAATACATTTTTCAGGATTTGAATCATTTCCTCCTTTCTCACTGAAATTGTGGCCCACGTGGGATTTTACTGCCTGAAATAGAAGACCCCGCACATCCAAATAATGACCAGATGCACTCTTGTCATCTCCGCCACTGAAGTTGCACGGAGGTTGCAGGACTCAGTTATCTCTGAATAAATAATCTTACCTGTGAGTCCTACAGGGAGAGATACAAACGGCCAGGCAACTCCCACCTCAGGGTGGGTCTTGACCTATAAGCAAGCTGCCCATTCTTGCAGGTCCTCCTTCTGGAAGTCATCCCAACAAAATCTACTGCTCAGGGATTTCTATTTCTCTGGATACTTGCTGGCTTTCAGTGTTCTGTAACTAAGTTGCTAAGGGTTTTGCATATTCTCATGACTGAGACCAGTTTACTAGTCCAGAATCTCTGGCATGGCTTCTTCGTTTTCCCTCACAGAGCCTTGCCCAGGGTGAGGAAACAGAAATACTAAGAAACTTCTATTGATTCATTGATTGATTCCAGTTAAGGCTCAAGATAGTCCTGGAAGTTCTTCATTGAAACAGTTGGGTGGGTGCAGGCAAGATTATTAACAGATTTATGTGCATAGTGACTTCTTTTAACTAATTTTCACAGCTCTTGAGAAATTACAAATTTTGGACAAACACCCCTTATTTATTGCAGGATAATGACTTTTTTACCCACAAATACACTAAATAATATGTTGTAGTTTCGGGCAAAAACACATTGACCAATTTCCCTGACCCAACAGCTTGTTTTTAGAGAACACCGAATGGAATGCTATCAAGATGCAGGTCCAGTGTGAATGAATATCTTGTCTTGATTATGTGCACCATGTAGGTGGGGTGAACAGTCAGCATCATCTACTACTCTCTAGTCTAGGAGTCAGCAAACCCTTTTGTAAAATTGTTGACACTATTACAGATGTCCCCCAGTTTCCACACCTTTGCCCCCTGCACCCAGTCCCCGCCACCGCCCACCGCCCCTGCCTTCACCACATTCTTGTCTGTGCCCATGGGCTATGCGCATGTCATATATGTTCTTTGGCTGATCTCTTCCAGTTCTCCCAGCCTCTCCCCTCTGAGATCTGTCAGTCGGCTCCATGTATTCATGCCTCTGCTTCTATTTTGTTCTTCAGTTCATTCTGTTCATTAGATTCCATGTATAAGTGAGATCATATGGTATTTCTCTTTCTCTGACTGGCCTATTTTACTTAATACTCTCCAGGTCCATCCAAGGGTAAGATTTCCTTCTTTTTTACAGCCACATAGCATTCCATTGTGTAAATGTACCACAGCTTTTTTATCCACTCATCTACTGATGGCACTTGGGCTGTTTCCAGATCTTGGCTATTGTAAATAATGCTGCTATGAACATAGGGGAGAATATATTCTTTTTGATTCGTGTTTCAGGATTCTTAAGGTGTATTTCCAGGAGTGGAATCACTGGGTCAAAAGACAGTTCCACTTTTAGTTTTCTGAGGAAATTCCAAACAGTTTTCCACAGTGGCTGCACCAGTCTGCATTCCCACCAGCAGTGCACTAGGGTTCCCTTTTCTCCACATCCTCGTCAGCACTTGTTTTTTCTTGATTTGTTTACAATGGCCATTCTGACTGGTGTGAAGTGGTATCTCATTGTGGTTTTAATTTATACCTCTCTGATGGCCAGTGATGCCGAGCATCCTTTCCTGTGTCTCTGGGCCCTGTATGTATGTCCTCCTTGGAGAAGTGTCTGTTCGGGTCCTTTACCCATTTTTTAATTGCGTTGTTTGCCTTCCTGGTGTTGATATGTTTAAGTTCTTTATATATTTTGGAAATTAACCCATTCTGAGAAGTATCACTGGCAAATATGTTTTCCCATACAGTGGGTTCCCTTTTCATTTTGTTGATAGTTTCTTTTGCGGTGCAGAGTGGTAAACCTTTTTGTAAAGGGCCAGAGAGTAAATATTTTAAGCTTTGCAGGCCATATTGTATGTGCTGCAAAACAACTAAACTCTTACCTTGTAGCACGAAAGCAATGATAAACAATATGTAAACAAATGGGCGTGACTGTGTTCCAACATAACTCTATTTACCGAAACAGGCAGTGGGCCCGGTTCGGCCCATGTGCCGTAGTATGCAGACCCTTGTTTTCGTCTTTTATGAGCACTCATTATTTCTGTGTTTTTGACTTCTCTATTTTTCCCTAAGAGGATTGTTTTCTCTGCTATAACTTTATTTTTAAGTGCAGATTGAATGCATGATAATCATCATCTCCCAAAAGGTTGGAAATTAATGTGGAAAATGGCACAGAATGAAGAATGCACCTTATAACGAATGATTTACCCATACCTTTTCCTCAACCAATTCCCACCCCTTCTCAAGTCTTCCTTTATTCCTTTTGTGTGTAAAATAAACCTTCATTACATTACAGTATATCAATACAAATTATTTATTTTTGCTATCTTGAAAGCTGTGAATTATTTTTACTGAGCTGCTTTCATTGTTCAATTAGTACATTTTTCTATCTGTATTTGCATATCTTAGTTTGAGATGGAATGCATTATACTTTTTCTGTTACAATTACGGAAACTATTTTTTTTTCTGGTTTGTGGTTTTTCACTTAGCAGTAGAATGTTTGGGAATGAATTCATGTTGCCCTGGCTGGTGTGGCTCAGTGGATTGAGCAGCAGCCTGTGAACCACAGGGTCACCAGTTCGATTCCCAGTCAGAGCACATGCCTGGGTTGCAGGCCAGGTTCCCGGTTGGGGGTGTGTGAGAGGCAACCACACAGTGATGTTTCTCTCCCTCTCTTTCCCCTCCCCTTCCCCTTTCTCTAAAAATAAATAAATGAAATCTTTAAAAAAAAGAATTCATGTTGATAAGTGATGGATAGGTGTACATCAGGGTAAGGCCCAGCTGCCCTCACCTGTGGGGAAATTGCCAGTCCAAGGAGGGTAAAGGCTACTCCAGCCGGCAGCCCATGGCCGCCATTGCATATCAGTCTGCAGCCAGAATGTGTGAGGAGTTTTGGAGGATGTGTAGGGCAGTGATCCCCCTCATCATTCTTCCATTTCCTGGGTCCAGGGCCTCAGTGTTTTCATTTGCAAACCAGAGATAAAAATACTCTTCTTACGAAGTATATGGGTTTGCCCTGAGTTTAACATGGGATATGAAGGTGCCACACCCATGTGAAGTATCATTATCATTTGAGCCTTTAGAAGGAATTAGGAGGCTGAAAACCCCCCAGCCACTAGCATCTGAGGTTCCAGAAGCCGCTTTTCAAGAACAAATAGCTCAGACTGACTTGGATCGTTTTCATTGCACTTATTTCTCCCTTTGCTGTTACGGGCGAGGAGGAACTGCAGATGCTGGAGCTGTAGCACTGAACTTGATGGACATGATTCTCAACCTCATGGAACTCACAGTCTAACAAGTATTGTGGGGTCAAGTCCAAAAACTCTTAGCAGAGCAACCTAGGAGCCAAAGGCCTGCTAGGATATGTTATAGAATACCAAAAAAAAAAAAAAAAATCAATAGCTAATGAGCACATAATATCTATAGCATGCTATGATATCATAATTTTTATAAGGCTTGTGCTCTTCTGAATTTGAGGCAACATGAACTGAACAGGAAGTAAGAAGGTACGATGTGTTAGGAAATAAGTTTAAAATCTTGGGGCAATCCCATGCCAAGGGTCTAAAGCCTGACCAGGATCAGCCAGATAAGACCATGAGCGTGGAGCCATGTTACACTGGGCTCATCAGGCACAAGTTTTGTTTGAGAAAAATGCTCCACCGGTTTCCATATGTAGCCGAATCCTCCTCCACCCAGTCCCACTGTCTTATGACCGCCAGTAAAACAAGAACGGATAGATAATAATTGTGCTGTGAATTAATGATATCTACATACAGGGGGGTGGAAAGAGTAGCTTAATAATAATAATAATAGACAGTACAATAATAAATAAATAATACAAGAATAAATTCTGTTTCTTGTGTATTCACAACTGTAAATCTACTTTTGCCCATCCCTGTAATCAGATCATAAAATGTGTATCATTTCAAACGCATTGGGATATCGGTTGCCCTTTCCCAGGAAGAAAGCAGATTTTCAGAACTTAAACTGTTAGCTCAATAAAAGAAATCAAAACCCCAGCCATTAATCAGTCTTTTCAGTGAAAACAATTGCCTTTGAATTCATCCTGGGGAATCTGCCGAAATCGGTGCTTTATGTAAACACAATGACACAGTAACCAACGGCTGCCTCTGAGGGACTAGAGGACCAGATACATGGGGGACACTTTTCATCAAACCATGCAGGGCAAAAAATCTTTTACCATATTTTTCTTGGTTGCTAATATGCTTAATTTGAAAACTTACCTGTCTTTTGTACAATTCTTAGCACTGCAGACAGGTTGTGCTTTTTTCCTTCCTCCTTAAAATAAAAAGTTCCAGTCCAAACCGTCAGCCTCTGTAGGTTGTCTTAATTGCTACTTTGCACTGCACTGGACTATGAGTCTGATTTTTGGCACATGCTGTCATACACAAAGTTCCTAAAATAAAATGCTCCAGGATATCCCAGGAACTCTTAGAAGGCTTTAAAAAGGGACTTGCTCGCTGAAAGCATATCTTTGATGAAGACAATTCAGGCGAGCAGAATGATTATTGAAAAAAGAATTATGTGACTCCTTGCGATCTTGAAGTGGGTCCGGAGAATCCTTGCCACCTAACTTATCATGGTCAGGGGGAGTTTGACGAGAATCCAGTTTTGATAAAGACAATTGTTTTTTCCTCCCCAAGTGACTATACATTTAAATAGCTAAAACATCTGTTCAGCAACACAGTAAAACATGTACACCCGGAACGCCTGAGAGAAGAGCCTGCCAAACAATCGTTTGAGAGGGACTTTGCTGGGGGGAGCACACCAAGATAAAGCAACCAGTGTTTGTTTTGTCTGGTCAGGGGGAAAGCCAAGGCAACCAATATTTTGGGTTTCTTTTACTTCATTTGTGAAGAACTATTTGAGAAGGGGTGGCGAGGGGATATTTCCTGATGGGACTTTTTAAAGCTGCCCATTAGTAGAAGAGCAAGAGTACTTTGGATGTCAACACCTAACAGACTCTTGAGACCAGCCAACAAACCACAAACGGTGACTCTCTTCTGGCGTGGCCTCCACATCCCTCCCGATGGAAGCAGAAACGGGGGGCAGCATGGAAACTGGGAAAACGGCCAGCAGAGGCACTCGCATCGCCCTGGCGGTGTTCGTCGGTAGCACTCTGGTGCTGGGCACCGTCCTCTTTCTAGGTAAGTGGGACACTGGAGGCCAGGGAACTGGGCAAGTGCAGTGAAATCTCTTTGTACTTCATTCTGTCAGACTTTGTCGGGATGCAGGTGGAGGGCTGTTTGCTTGTGTTGGTAGGTAGTGCATCCTTAGTTTGTATTAAATATGCAAATAGAGGAAGCCTTTTCTTTAGAAGGCTAAATAAATAAATACACGCAAGTACACAGTGCATAGTGTAGAATGCGAAGTGGGTATAAAGTGGCTTCGAGTGGCTGGAAAATTCAGTTGCACTGGGCAAACGTTGTTATGCATTACATTTAGCAAAATGAGTATTTATGAATTCACAGTCAGATACTTTCATTTATTTTGTGAGGAAAGACTTGCACTGTGATCAAAACCATGCTGGAATTTCTTTCCATTTGATTTTTGTCAATTTTGCCTGAATGAATCATAAAATTGAACTCACAAAATACAACTTCATTTTTAAAAAATGCAGCTTTAATGATATTCTTCGGTTCCTTTCTAATCCAGTGACTCTGGTGGGATAAAATTTTAACTTGACCTTTCTATTAGATTTAGAAATTAATATGGAGGAAAACAGAAGTTTTCTCGCAAGATTTAAAAAGGGTAGTGATTCAATTATTTTAATAACCCGTGGTGAGAATAAGGTACCCAGGGAGAATATATATGATGATGAAAACATATTCCTATGAAAAAGAATGAAATACGTTGGAAAGATTGTAGGCATTTTGAACCCTTGACTATCAGTCTTTGTATTTTTCTCATACGGCCCGTACGATTTCATTAGTTTGAAAGTTGTGCAGGACCGAGCGCTATACTTAGGAGATTCTAGGTGCAGTTTGGAATGGAGCCTGGAAACATTCCTTGGCACACACGGGATGCAGGAGACCATGTTTATCTTGGCAGCGGAAAACCAGTAATTAAACTGTAAAAGACTTGGGGTTGTGTGGTTGAAAACTCTGCTAAAATGAGCAAACCATCTTTCCATGTTTTCTGTGGCTGAAAATTTAGGGAATTAGATGGGTTTATAGCTTTCTGGTACAGTTAAACCTCCTACTCCTGCAACCAAATTTGTGTCTCTTGTAAACCGTTATGAGATTTCTTGGCACCTGGGTTTTAGGCAAGTGTCCTATCCTAAAATTCAAAACTGGAGGAAAACTGATATGGGCATGCTAAGGGACTATATACCATATGGGATGTGACCACAAAATTATACTATTTGTATTTTGAAAACACTCCCAACTTAAAAATCCAAATGATGATTGTTTATGTTCAAATATATACTCTTTTTTAATGATGTTACTGCCACTTGAAACTTTTTTGAAATTCCATTGTTATGATTACATCCCGAGACTGTACATACTAATTGGAATATTCTTGATGGCAACAAATCTTTGTTCTTTGAGAGAACATGATTCTTTAGGATTACCTCTAAAGTTTTTAGGGCATAGGAAAGAAAGTTCACCAAGCCAGCCAATGCTATTATGGGCAAGGACGTCTCTATAATAGAACAAAATGACTTTCCAGTGTGCCCAATAATCCTGGCTCTCACCATGAATCTTTAAGAGGAGCTCTAATGACTTTAGAAGGGTGTGACCATTCTACACCTTTGCTACTCAAAGTGTGGTCCATGGACCTGCCGCATCATCATCAGGTGCGAGCTTGGGCTTCACCCACCGCAGACCTACTGATTCAGAACCTGCATTTTCACCCATGGAAGTTTGAGAAGCGCTGCTTCAGGTGACCACATCCTTCAGAGACACTTGCTTTAAAATATAGTTACACTCTCAAATTAAAAATAAATGGTATTTTGGTAAAATGTCTCTGCATTATTTCAGACTCCTTCTGTTCCCGCCCACCCTTTGCACTACCTAGTTCCACAGGTTCTGCCCCCACCTCCACCCTGCACCCAGCAAAGTCCTTGTCTGAAAATCTCCTGGGACCTGCCAGGCAATGCTCTTTGTGACAATACTCTGGTTAAGATCTTCTTCTCTTCAAGGTGCTTCCGGGTTGACTTTGTGGTATATTCTTCTGCCTGTTCAAGGTTAGTTCCATCTGTGCAATTTCTAGCATTTCTCTTTACCCCTCCGTGTTTTAGGTTCTGGGGTAATCTTTTTTCTAAACCTGAGTCCTTCGACAGTAAGAGGGATTGCCACTGGCCTTGGAGTGGTCTCAGGGAACTTGGAGCACTAGGATTTAAGATGTCAGGTATAACGATATGCCTATAACCAGTTTATCTTGAACTGTCATTTCTTCTGCTCCTCCTTCCCCCACACCTCCTCCCCACAATCTGTTTCTCAAATGCAATGATTGGCAAAGTTTTCTTTGTAAAGGGCTAGATAGTAAATATTTTCAGCTTTCTGGGCCATCTTGTCTCTGTTGTAGCTACTTTAGCTACTTGACCCTGTTGTAGCACAAAAACAGCCATTGACAGTATGTATACAAAGGCTGTGTTCTGGTACAATTTGATTTCTGGACATTGAAATTTAAAGTTCAGATTATTTTCATGTGTCACAAAATATTACTCTATTTTAATTGATTTTTAAATAATCATTAAAGATGTAAGAACCATTTGTAGCTCGCGGGCCATACAGAATCAGGCAGCGGACTGGGCTTGGCCCACTGGCCGTCTTCGCTGACCCCGCATATGGTCACTCTCATGCTCCCCGTCTGTGGTCCACTCCACTGCACTCTGAGGTCGCTTCTGCTGCTTACAGAGAAAACGAAAATGAGAAACCAAACTGCTCTTTAAGTTTTTATAAAAGCTCCCAATCAGTGAAAACTAACATTTTCATTTCCTGTATGAAAAATAGTTTCTTTGGTCTCTCTATTTCATTCACATCCACCTTCACATTATCTGAGTTTGTTGACCCTTATTTATTTGCAGGATCTTAAGATAACCTCTCCCCACATGGATATAATGCTCTTCCTTGGGGATTGGGTCTGTTTCCATCATAATTATTTAATTTAAACTTTTAAAAATAGATTTTATTTATTTATTTTTAGAGAGAGGGGAAAGGAGGGAGAAAGAAAGGGAGAGAAAGATCTATTGGTTGCTTCTCTCACACCTCCAAATGGGGACCTGGCCTGCATCAGGCATGTGTCTTGACCAAGAATCAAACAGGCAACCTTTAGGTCCTCAGGCCGGCACTCAGTCCCCTGAGCCACACCAGCCAGGGCTAAACCTTTCTTTTACTCATCATCAGATCAAGATATTTGATTTTAGTTCTGCTTCTTTAGAGGTTATGGATCAAGGATTATTTTCCATGAAAGGAATAAACCTTTACATTTTTTATTGAGCTATAATTGACACATAAAATTAGTTTCAGCTGTGCAACATAATGATTCATTATTTGTGTATATTGCAAAAATGACTACAATAAGTCTACTGTGATCCATCACTGTACATAATTACATAGTTTTTTTCTTGTGATGAGAACTTTTAAGTTCTACTCTCTTACCAACTTTCACATATGCGATACAGTATTATTAACAAAAGTCACCGTGCTGTACATTGCATTCCCATGACCCATTTATTTTATAACTGGAAGTTTATACCTTGAAAGCAATGAGTCTTTAAAATAAATATTTCATTATCTTTTTTCTAAAATAAAACAAGTCTAGCATCAAGCAACTATTGTCTAGAATCATAAAAATATTATTATTTACAATAAAGTTTATTTTTCCATTATAAAAAAATAACACATGTTCATTAAAGAACATTTGGTAAACATATGGAAGTACACTGACGTGAAAGTTTCCTCCATGGTTCAACCATCCAGGCACACTGAAATATTCAGTACTAATCTTTACACACTGCACAGATATATTTTTACCTAACTTTTCTTTGCTTTTTAAAGAAATCAAAACACACCTTTATGCTATGATACCCCTTTTCTTAAAAGCAGGCCTGAGATATTCCATAGGCAGTTTTTTGAATCTATAATGTAACACAAGTAAAAGGCTGTTTGGAGGGTGGCAGCAGAGGTAAGAATAAAGAAAAAGCCAGTTCCTTTTAGAATGAGGGTTAATAAATAATACAAATCACCACACTGGCAAGTGATGTACAGGTGTTCCATCTCTAGCAGAAATGTAGGTACCGCCGCGCTTTCTGATCCTGCTTCTCAGTCGAAGATGCCAGGAAAGGCCTCGGCCCCCCTTCCCCCAGCCCCCACCATCCATCTCTTCACGGCCGCATCTCCAAATGATTCCTTATTTCTGCCCACAGAGTACAGTGATGATGATTTCCCCACAACTTCCTCGGCTACCAAAAATATTTTTGAAATCTAAACTCACATTTGCTAATGCCCAGGTGCTACCTGGAGTTTACAAATGGGGCACCCTTCTGTACTCCTGCAGAAATCCATTTAGATAATGTTGCACCAGATGGGGGAAATTAAGCTATTGGTGAAAAGCTGCTTCCATCTTGCTGGGTTTTTGTTCTGTTTTGTTTTGGTGGAAGCAGTTGGAAGCTTGGTTCACCGAGCTGCATCTGTTTGGTAGCTAGGCTGGGTCTGGAGGGAGGAGGGTGTGTGGGGCATGGGGCAGGCGGATAATGACTCTTGTTAGATGACTGAGTTAGATACAATGTACAGGGTCTGGCAAAATAATGCCTCTTTTTATTACAAAATTATAAGCATGTACTTCTGTAACATAACAATATCACACTCAAGCACATCATATGACATTTTAGGTGAAATGTGCAAAGTAAAACTATAAATGATTACACCCATGTTATTACGGTACCAGCCACACTCACGCAGGTGTTACTTCTGCCTGACCCTGTATATTACCTACTGCCCCTTCTGGGCCTTATCTATATGGATGGTTTAGATAAGATCCAGAACTTTAAATGTCACACATGTTAGCTTTCTCCTTTCCCTTGGATTTGCTCCATATGACATAAATTTCAATTTTCTAATCACTAAAACAAAAAGGTAGTTGTAAACAAAAAGTAAAATTTTGAGGCTTAAATCACAGATAATAGGAGATGGAAGAGGCTTTTTTTGGTATATTTTATTGAGTATGCTATTACAGTTGTCCAATTTCCCCCCTCTATATCCCCTCCACCCTGTGCCCCACTTCATCATCCCCACACCTCTTAGTTCATGTCCATGGGCTGCACACACCAGTTCTTCGGCTTCTTAATTTCCCACACTACTCCCAGCCTCCCCCGATCACTTTGTTTTTTGTTCATTTTTGTCAACATTTTCCCGCCACCACTTTCCCGAGCCCCATGCACCCCCACCTCCCACCCTCAATCCTTCCCTCATTTGGCTTTGTTGATGGGTCCTTTATGCATGTTCCTTGGTGACCCTTCCCCTCCCTTTACCCTGTCATCCCTCTTCCACCTCCCCTCTGGTTACTGTCAGTTCGTTTTTATTTCAGTGTTGCTGGTTATATTTTGCTTGCTTGTTTGTTTTGTTGATTAGGTTCCACTTAGAGGTGAGATCATATGGTATCTGTCTTTCACTGCCTACTTATTTCACTTAGCGTAATGCTCTCCAGTTCCATCCATGCCGTTGTGAAGGAGAGTAGCTCCTTCTTCTTTTCTGTTGTGTAGTATTCCATTGTGTAAATGTACCAGTTTATTGATCCGCTCATTTATTGTTGGGCATTTAGGTTGCTTCCAATTCTTGGCTATTGTAAGTTGTGCTGCTATGAACATTGGGGTGCATACGTTCTTTTGAATTGGTGTTTTGGGATTCTTAGGGTATAATCCCAGCAGTGGAATTGCTGGGTCAAAAGGTAGATCCATTTTTAGTTTTTTGAGGAAATTCCACACTATTTTCCACAGTGGCTGCACCAGTCTGCATACCCACCAACGGTGCACTAGGGATTCCTTTTTTCCACATCCTCGCCAGCACTTGTTGTTTGTTGATTGATTTGTTTATGATAGCCATTGTGACTGGTGTGAAGTGGTATCTCATTGTGGTTTTAATTTGTATCTCTCTGATGGCTAGTGACGCTGAGCATCCTTTCATGTGCCTCTGGGCTCCGTGTATGTCCTCCTTGGAGAAGTGTCTGTTCAGGTCCTTTGCTGATTTTTAAATGGGATTGTTTGTCTTCCTAGAGTGGAGTCATGTGACTTCTTTATATATTTTGGAGATCAAACCCTTGTCCAAAGTATCATTGGCAAATATATTTCCCCATACAGTTGGCTCTCTTTTCATTTTGCTGATGTTTTCTTTAGCCGTGCAGAAGCTTTTTATTTTAATGAAGTCCCATTTGTTTCTTCTTTCCTTTATGTCCCTTGCTCTAGGGGACATATCGGCGAAAATATTACTGCGTGGAATATCTGAGATTTTCCTGCCTATGTTCTCCCCTAGGACTTTTATGGTGCCGTGACTCATATTTAAGTCTTTTATTCATCTTGAGTTGATTTTTGTGTGTGGTGTATGTTGGTGGTTAAATTTCATTTTTTTGCATGTAGCTGTCCAGATCTCTCAACACTGTTTGTTGAAGAGGCTATTTTTACTCCATTTTATGCTTCTGACCCCTTTGTTGAATATTAATTGACCATAGAGACATGGCTTTATTTCTGGGCTTTCTAGTCTGTTCCATTGATCTATGTGTCTGTTCTTATGCCAGTACCAGACTGTTTTGATTACAGTGGCCTTATAATACAGTTTGATGTCAGGCATCGTGATCCCTCCTGCTTCGTTCTTCTTTCTCAAAGTTGTTGCAGCTATTTGGGGTTGTTTATGGTTCCATATAAATTTTTGAAATGTTTGTTCTATATCTATGAAATATGACATTGGTAATTTAATAGGGATTGCATTGAATCTATAAATTGTTTTGGGTAGTATGGACATCTTCAGGATGTTAATTCTTCCAATCCATGACATGGAATATGCTTCCATTTATTTGTGTCTGCTTTAATTTCTTTCTCCAGGGTTGTATAGTTTTCTGAATACAGGTCTTTTACCTCCTTGGTTAAGTTTATTCCGAGGTATTTTATTTTTCTTGTTGTTATAGCAAATGGGATATTTTCCCTGATTTCTGATTCTGATATTTCATTGTTGTATACAAAAATGCCTTCAATTTCTGAATATTGACTTTGTATCCTGCTGTTTTGCCAGACTCACTTATTATGTCGAGTAGTTTTTTGGTGGAGTCTATCGGGTTTTCTATGTACACTATCATGTCATCTGCAAACAATGACAGTTTCACCTCCTCCTTTCCAATTTGGATGCCTTTTATTTCTTTTTCTTGTCTGATGGCTGTGGCTAGGACTTCTGATACTATGTTGAATAGAAGTGGTGAAAGCAGACATCCTTGTCTTGTTCCTGACCTTAGTGGGAAAGATTTTAGTTTTTGCCCATTCAGTGTAACATTGGATGTAGGTTTCTCGTATATAGCCTTTATCATATTGAGGTATGCCCCCGTTATTCCCATTTTGCTGAGTGTTTTTATCATAAACGGGTGCTGTACCTTATCAAATGCTTTTTCTGCATCTGTTGATATGACCATGCAATTTTTGTCTTTCCTTTTGTTTATGTGGTGTATTACATTTATTGATTTGTGAATATTGTACCATCGTTGCATCCCTGGGAAGAATCTCTCTTGATCATGGCATATGATCTTTTTAATGTATTGCTGGTTATGGTTTGCCAATATTTTGTTGAGGATTTTAGCATCTATGTTCATCAGTGTTATTGGCCTGTAGTTTTCTTTCTTTGTTTGTGTATTTATCTGGTTTTGGGATTAGGATGATGCTGGCCTCATAAAAAAGAGTTTGGGAGTCTTCCCTCTTCTTGGATTTTTTTTTTTTTTTTGAATAGTCAGAGAAGGACAGGGGTTAGCTCTCCCTGAAATGTTTTATAAAATTCTCCTGTGAAACCATCTGGTCCAGGGCTTTTGTGTGCCTGGAGTTTTTTGATTACTGCTTCAATTTCACCAGCTGTCATCAGTGTGTTTGAGCTTTCTGCTTCTTTATTCAGTTTTGGAAGATGATATTTTTCCAGAAATTTGTCCATTTCACTCAGGTTATCAAATTTCTCAGCATATAGTTGCTTGTAGTAATTTCTTACAATCCTTTTTATTTCTGTGGTATCAGTTGTAATCTCTCCTCTTTCATTTCTGATTTTATTTATTTGCATCCTCTCCCTTTTTTTCTGGATGAATCTGCATGAAGGCTTGTCGATTTTGTTTATCTTTTCAAAGAACCAGCTCCTGGATTTATTGATCCTTTGAATTGTTCTTTTAGTCTCTGTGTCATTCAGTTCTGCTCTGTTCTTGATTATTTCCTTCCTTCTGCTCGCTCTGGGCTTTGTTCGTTGTTGTTTCTCTAGTTTTTGTAGATTTTGTGTTAGGTTATTTATTTGAAATGTCTCTGTCTTTTTCGGGTAGGCCTGTATTGCTATGAACTTCCCTCTCAGGACTGCCTTCGCTGTGTCCCATAGATTTTGGACTGTTGTATGTTCATTTTCATTTGTTTCCAGAAACTTTTTGATTTCTTCTTTGATCTCCTATTGACCCATTCATTGTTTAATAGCATGCTATTCAGTCTCCATGAGTTTGAAGGTTTTTGAGTCTTTTCCTTGAGGTTGGTTTCTAATTTTAAGCCCTCGTGGTCTGAGAAAATGCTTGATCTAATTTCAATTTTCTTAAATTTGTTGAGGCTTGTTTTGTGTCCTATCATGTGGTCTATCTTTGAAAATGTTGCATGAGCATTCGAAAAGCATGTGTAGTTTGCTTCTTTGGGATGAAAGGTCCTATATATATCAGTTAAATCCATTTGATCTAATGTGTTGTTCAGTTCCACAATACCTTTGTTGATTTTTTGTTTGGATGATCTATCCATTGTTGACAGAGGGGTATTAAAATCCCCTAGTATAAGTGTGTTGCTGTCTATATCTTTCTTGAAGTCTTCCAATATTGTCCTTATATATTTGGGTGCTCCTATGTTGGGTGCATATAGGTTAGCAATGTTTATGTCTTCTTGATGGACTCTGAGATGGAAGGGACTTCAGAGAACTGCTAGCCCAGTGGTTCTCAAACATGAGCGTGCATCAGAATCCCCTGGAGGGCTTGTTAAAATGCAGATGGATGGACCCCATCCCAGCATTTCTGATTTAGGTTTGCAGGGCTCGGTAATTTGCATTTGTAACAAATTCCCAGGTGATGCTGTTGCCACTGTCCAGGGAAGCACTGGTCCAATTGTGCCCAATCACCTTATGATCTAGAGAACTGAATTTCAGAGCAACCAAGAGTCTCGCCAAGGTTACAAAGCTAGTAGCCAGAGTCTGGTTCTGTGATATTGAGCCCACTGGATTTTTGAATTCCATGTCAGTACTGATAAGGATGAACTGATGTCAAATGACTTGCATATATGTCTGACTGTGGGTTACCTGATGGTGGTCTGCTTCAAGCCAGTCATTTCTTTATTTTGGTCTGTTTTTTCAGTGAGTCAAGGTTTCTTAAGTCTCCAAGCTAAACAGGAGTACTGCCTGAAGCCAGAATGCATCGAAGCTGGTAAGTCAGTTTTCCATCCTGTGTCAAGTTATAATTATGGTACCTTGGGGAGTGGAAGAGAAAACAGGTGGTATTTTTAGTATTATGTTTGCTTGAGGTTTACCAAGTACGAAATGCAATTTTGATGAAATTTTAAGTTTACTTTCAAGTCTTGGTGTGAAGTCGTGGAGCGCAGGTTTCCTGTTTTCTTTTTCCCTGCAAAAAACAGCAGTGTGGTATTCCAAGTCATCTCAGGCAGACCTCAGAGATATTGCAGTGTCAGTTCCAGACCACCGAAATAAGGCAAGTGTTGCAAGAATGAGTTGTAATCTTGCTGGTGGAGGGTCTTGCCTTCAGTTTGTAAAAAATGCAACATCTGTGAAGAGGGCTAAAACAAAGTGCAATAAAAACACTTCAAACCTATATAATGTTATTAACCAATGTCACCCCAATAAATTTAATAAAAAGGAGGAAACCTCCCTCCTGAGACCCCAATGTATTCCTGTATAAGGAAATCAGAAAGGGACTTGGAAGGCTGAATGGCCTCTCTTAAGGTCCAAAGACAGAGACCATTCACCTTCCAATGACCTCAACTGGAAATAGATTTTTATCTTAAGCAGTCTTTCTGAATCTTCTGGCTAGTTGGTCTGAACTGTTTGCATCTAAGCAGGGACCTTCCGTAAATTCATGAGTCCACGGTAACCTGGAATCTCGTTGGGTCCTTCTATTCCACGTTACAAGTTAAATTTTTCTTGAGGTGACCAGGCTGTATAGCAGTGGGTTCACTGAAGTGAAGCTGAATGCTTAAAGTTGTCTCCGTTTTGTCACAGCTATTAGATTTCCTCTATAAACCAGTGTTAGGGCCTAGACTTGCAGGACCCAGATTCCAGTTCCCACCCCCATTCTTCAGGCAGACAGGGACACTAGTGTGTTTTCCAAAGAGAAAGCCACAGGTTAAGTTAAGCACATGACCCTTTAACTTTCCTGTTGGCCTTAAGAGATTAATGAATTAATTTGCCAAATATTTATTGCACTTTAGGCACTGAGTGAGGTTTTGAGAATGCAGGCATACCTCACTTTATTGAGCTTCAATTTATTGCTCCTCACAGATGTTGCTTTTTAAAAAAAAAAAAAAAACAAATTAAAGGCAAGACCCTCCACCAGCAAAAAATTATGACTCGCTTTATTGCGACACTCACTTTATTGCGGTGGCACGGAACAAAACCTGCGATATCTCTGAGGTCTTCCTGTACAGCAGTGAGGCAGAATGACCGGGTAAAGGGAAGGGGGACAACTAACAAACACACGATGCAATCAGTACACAAGCAAAATATCAGCTGGTGATACATGTTATGCAGAAAATATTAAAATAGAATAATGTGATAGCAAGTGACAGGATGGCTAGATTGGAAAGTCTGATGTTATTAATATCTAAAAAGATCCCTCTTCAGAGAGCTAGATGCCTTGAGAGTCTTTCTGCATGGAGAAGATACTATAGGGAGTAAAAATGCAAAAAGTTGCTTGGCCAGGAGGTTATTTTGGTGAGCCAGGTGAGAGGTGATGCTGTCTTGATTTCAAGAGATGGAAGGGGAAACTAGAGGATTTAGGAAATGGAGGGTTTGCTGAAAGATTAGATGTGGGCTGTGAGAAAATGCAGAGTACGGTAATGCTTAGATTTTGGGTGGCAGTTGGGTGGTGGCAATTATTGAGATGGGAGAGGCCTGGGTGAAAGTGCTTTTAAACAGGCCTTACGCAAAGGTAATGTGTTTGATAATTGTGTTATTAGAGTTCTTTTTTTTTTTTTGTCCCATTCTGATCAATATATTCATATATATTCTTAACCGGGCAATGTGTTAAGTGACTTACATGTACCATCTTATAAAATCTTCATAAGAACCCCATGAAGTCAGTGCTATCACCAGGCTCAATTACAAATGAGAAACTGTAGGCTTGTAGAAGCTAACTAACATGCCCAGGGTCACATCCTGAGTTAGCCCAGCGCTGGACTTCAAGCTCATGTCCGGCTCCTCTCCATCTGTGCCTTAGTGCCACAAGACCATACCAGATACCTCTGACCCGCACCTTGTCTTGCTCTTTTTTTCATAATACTGTATCTACTAGAGTCTAGTGACTGGGCAACCATTTCGGCTTCTTGATCTTGTCCCTGGAAGGGAGAGAAAGATATAATTCCCACGCCCTTTCCTATTCCCAGCTTGAGCTGACCTAGGGTTTTCTCCAGAGGAGGGAGGGTGGCCTAGAATAGGGTGGGGCACCAGGTGGAACTCACCGAAGCTGGGTTTTAGACTCTATGTCACCTTGTGCTTTTGCTGTGGTAGGGTTCTTGCAGATGTGTGAAAATGAATTTTTCGAATGCATACATTTTCAATTTGAGTTTAGTCAGCTTTTTATACAGAAGACCACTTATTTCATTAATTTTGTCTTTTTATAATGAACCATAATAAGGCAAGAGTAAAACTTACATAATATTTGATAATGTCACATATTGCTAGCTAGTGTGTTTTGCCTTGCTGTCTTGTTTTTTTAGTTTCATGTGGGAGAACGGTTTTCTAATACTGAAAGAAATATTTTTGCTGTTTCTCTAGTGGAAGGCTCACCAAAGATATAGCCCTCTTTAGTGTAACACCAGCCCCACTACGCACAGGGGTCTGCAGAACAGCTGCAGACTATTCATCGCACAAGTTGTGGCCACAAGAAGGTCCGGAATAATACTGTTTGCGTGCATGGGCGCCGCGTGCGTGCGTGCCGTGTGCGTAAGCGGTCGCCTTGTGTGTGCCTGAGTGCGTGCGTGCGTACGCTCCTTGTGCGTGCCAGCGTGCCTGCGTGCCCACTTTGAGTTTGGGTGCCCTGTGCGTGTGCGGACATTGCGTGCGTGCATGGGTGCCTTGTACGTGCCTGTATGCCTGCGTATGTGTCATGTGCATGCATGAGTGACTTGTGCTGCGTTCCTGCGTGCACCGTGTCTGCATGCGTGGTGCCACATACGTGCGTGCGGCGTGCGTGTGTGCGTGCGTGCGTGATTGCCGCGTGTATGCGCGGGCGCTGCGTGCTAGAAAGTGATCGGCCTCTGGACTCTTTGTAAGGTGTCTCCTCTGTAAATCTCTTAAATGTCTTTTCCTCCTCTTTTCTATTTCGTCCTATTTTAACCCGTCTTTTAAAATAAGAAGTGGAGAACGAATACAAGAAAATGGAGGAACGGGCAAGGAACAGGTATGCTGATAGTAGTGGATAAGGGCAAACAGTATGGCTCGGGTTTGAAGCACGATTTGGCCACTTAAAAGCCACGTGATCTTGGGCTAAGTTTATAGCCATCCAAAGTCTGAGTTTTACAGTCTATAGAGTGGGGATAACAGTTTTTCACCTCTCATGGTAGTTGTGAGAATAGAAGAAATTGATGATGGTGATAGTAGTATCCCAGGTCCACAATTCCAGGTCCTTAACCCCAAACACTGAAAGCACGGTAACTCTCATTTGGCAAGACTGGAACCTGACCACAACTCCTGTGGTGGTAAAACTGAATCTTAATTTGTGCGAGGCTGTTCTAGACTTTGTTTTTCTCATTTATGAGAGTACGTATATATTCCCAATAGAATTATTAATGTGCTTGTTTCAGGACTGCCACTCCAGATGTTGTTGGAGGCATTATGTAATCTGTGGTATATGTACTGTATTACTTTTTAAAAATCTCAAAGTCTATGAGCTCTTGAAATATCTGGCTTGAAGTTTCAGATAAGTGTGAAATTGTAATACTGAAAATTTATATGCATTGTTGCCAGAGTTAGCTACACACATGCATTCAGGATGCTCAGTTAAATTTGAATTGCAGATTTACAACTAAATTTTTTTTGCCTAAGTATGTCCCATGCAATATTTGGTACAAATTTATACTATAAAAGTCGTTGTCTATCTGAAATTCAAATTTCACTAGTCGTCTTGTATTGTACCTGGCAACTGTATTATTTGGCAGTATTCCTGGCACTGTTCTAAGTACTTTACATGTATTTACTCATTTAATTTTCATGAAAATCCTATGGGGTGTTATTATGATCCCCATTTTACAAATGAGGAAACTAAGACATGGAGAGGTTAAGTAATCTGCCTGAGATTACATAGCTATTGCATGGTATTGCTGGCATTTAAACCCTGGGTGGTCTGGCTCCGGAGTCTGTGATGATGCCATACTGCTTGAAAAGGGCCAGCATAGTTCCGGCACAGAGGAAATCCCCAATATTTATTATTAGAAACACTTTACTCCTCTTTCTTGAGCCCTGAATAAACTTAACAAACTCAGCCTGGTATATGGGATGGTACCACCTCCTCTACTACATAAACCCTAGCTGGAAAACCATGTACCAATTTACCTTATATGCAGTGACTTGAGATGCTACATAGAACAGGTTTCCTTCATCGTCATATTTCTGTTATTAAAACAAGACTCTCTGGATTTTCTCCATGAAGCTGAGTAAGTGGAAAGGAGGTTTGGTGTCTTGGCAACTAAGGTCCCTTGCAATTTGAAGTCACAGTTTCCCTTCTGAAAGTACAGCTCTGTGCCCAGCTGTGAATTGTAAGTGATGAATGGGGAGGCTGAAGCAAGAGTTTTCCCATTCAGCAGGCTCCGTTCCAGATTCAGTGTGAGTGATGTATTCCTCCACTTTATATCAGGGCTGAGGTCAGAGCTGATCTTGCAGTTTTTCTAGGTACCTGCAAGAATACGGAGGAGATGGGGAGGGATACGTTTGAGGGTTGGGAGGCATCCAGAGCACAGTGTGCTTATGTGAATAAAAATGTGTGTGAGGTTCCTTTGTGTGAATGTAAATATTGTGTGGGGCTGAAACTTATATGATCAATGACCCTGAGATGTCACATAGAATATTCATTCTGCGGCTGCACAGCCAGTGTAACTATAAGTAGAAACTGAAATGAAAATTTTGTGTGACCTAGCATACCGTATTTGCATATTAAATAATAATGAAATAGTAGCAGTAAGTAAAAATGCAATTGGAGACAACCAAATTCTGAAAGATGAAAATATTAAGTCAATTTTAAGTTTATCTAACTTCTAAACCATTTTTTTTTGCTCTTTTTTGGGGGGAGGTTGAAAATGGTAGGGATTTTGAAGTCTTGTAAAAGTTAGGATGTTCGTATATTATTGACTTCATTGAAGGCAAAAAACTCTTTGAAATTTCCATAGAAAGCCAAGGCAAGAGAAATATCTAGCCTCACTTTTAAACCTGGAGGAACCACATATGTAAACAAATTAATATGTGTATCTAAATTTATGAAGATTATACTTTTGGGGGGCAATTTATTCACATTTAGCCGAAAACTCATTGGGTTTCCAGTACTTTGAACAAAAATGTATTCTGGCATTAGTAAGAGTATGAAAACTACCCAGGATGTCCTCTTTCCAATGTCATTAAAATATTGGCTGTCTTTTAAAAAGAATCAGTTGGTGCATATCTCTGTGCTCGAGTGGTAGCCAGCATTTGTATGACAGTTGGAAGAGAGTTGGAGTTCAATGTGGGGAATTTTGGAACTTTCTCATTTTGTAATGAAAGATTATTTTTAAGATCACGGAAACATTTAAATTTGCACAAACTTCCTAGTTATCGACTATCTTTCATATGTAATTGGGTGTAGGCTTATGGAAGAGGAAAAAAATGATCAGTCTATTGTATCTCTCTGTTAACATATACAAATACTCAGTTCTACCCTTAGACCTGGGGAAGAGAGGCCTCTGCCTTGGTTTCCTCATTTAGAACGCTCCACTTTGCCTTCCTCCCTAGTCAAGAAGTCGCTTGGGCCAAGTTAGCAGCCTTCTACAACCCGGAGTTCCCAGCTGGGTAGCCCCAAGCCTCCTTTCAGGGACTGTGTGGGCCTCGTGGGAGGGTTCATTACTCTGAGAGCTGCTCTGAATGTCAGGGGGCTCAGAGATTCATCCCTGGCCTTCCAGGTCTTTATGAAGGTGTATTATAAACATATCTTTTAAATATTTAGATGTGACATGTGGGCCTCTGTTTCAGTTAGCCTTTGTTGTGGAACAAACCAACTTTAGAGGCCTGGGACGAGTGATTTTCTCACAATTCTCTGCGTTTGATGGTGGGTCCTCCGCTGGGCTGCATTCACCTGGAGGGTTGCCTGTGCTGGCTCGGTTCTTGTCCATGTGACCTCACTCCTTTAGGGCAGTCTCATGGCTCCATTCCAAGGGAGTTAACATGGAAGACGCAAGGCCTCTTAAGATTTAGTCTGTCACATTCTGTTGGTCAAAGCAAGTCACAAGGCCAGCCCAGATTCAAGGCAGGGGGAAAGGGATCCTACTGCTTGATGGAAAGAGTGGCAAAGTCACCTTGCAGAAGGATGAGAGGGCTGGAAGGAAATGTCGCATGTATCTTTGCAAACAATTTAGCATATACTCCATATTTATGCCTGTCCTATGTCCCAAAGATTATTAGGAGTGGTCCTGCAAAACCCAATAGCAGTAATAGCAAACTTTTAACCAACTCACTCTGAATGCAGTAACTTGGTATGGTGCAGTTGATTCAGGGAGTCATTTAAGGGGAAATGTAAAAGCCAAGGCTTGGGAACCAGTTGATAAGAAACCATTGTTTAATTTGGAAGAGGCCAGTACACAACAACATTCAGTGATTGTCATTAATCCTGTGATTTTCTTTTAAATAGCTGCTGCCATCTTGAGTAAAGTAAATCCGTCTGTGGACCCTTGTGATAATTTTTTCCGGTTTGCTTGTGATGGCTGGATAAACAGTAATCCAATTCCTGAAGATATGCCAAGCTACGGAGTTTATCCTTGGCTGAGACATAATGTCGACCTCAAGTTGAAGGGTAAGTTTCTACTGGGGTTTGGTGATACGCTTTACAGAGAGCAGTATTTGACAAGAAAAACATAACTTTGGATTTGAAGCATGACCGTTCACTTTTGAGCTATACTGAATTTATGTTCAAGATTTAAAAAGTGGACGATTGAAAGGAAAGTTGTGGAATGCTAATCTCCTCAATCTCAGCACTAGCTTAGTGTAGGCCGTTATGTTCATGTTTGACAATAGTGATTTCCGCTGCTGAAGGATAAATAGCATCTGATTGAGGGTGGGAACAAAGGAATAGTTAATGAAAACCATGTTATATCAGTGTACTTATTTGTTGTGTTCAGAGCAAACTTTATCACTTGCTCATTGTGTCCTACATTTTTATGGCTTACAAAATATACTTAACACCTCATTGTTTTTTGACATCGCTTGTGAGAACTCTGGATGACCTTGTGTTTGTCATATTGTTCCTGTTAACTTCTAACTTGGCTCTGGGGAGACTGTCTTTTCTCCCATGGCCTCTCTAGCAACGACACATACTCACATGTGCGGACGTACCCATACTCACATATGTGTGTGCACACTACAGAACTTGAAAATGTATTTTACTAGAAGATCTTCTGTTTGCAGTGGATCTAATTTTTATGCTGAGCTATTGGAGAAAGCCACTTCAGGAGGGGAGTTAGTAGATATCATAGCCGGATAAGGTCATTGTTTTGAGAAGGCAAAAAACGATTTTTTTTCCTCTTTTTAGTAACTGTGAGTTATGCCATATAAGTTGTGTCCAGTAACACCTCCAAAGAATTTCTGAGACGTTATAAGGATCATCCTTCTTCTTTTCCATCTTTTTTTCCAAGACTTTAAGGACATGAAAATTAAATATGTATCAATTTATACATGTATGACAACAACTGAAACTTGGCAAAATAGATACCTGTTACCAATTGTAAGGAAAAATGTGCTTCAATTTCACAACTAGGTATTAGTCATATGGACTTGCATTTTCTACTAAAAGCCCCAACTTAGTCTTTATAAATTACAAATGACACTTTTCAAGAATGTCAGAGTCTTACCCCAACCCAACAGGTGATATTCCCATTCTGTGGAATCGTAACTAGGACCTTGATGGATGAATTGACTGACCCTTAGTTCCCCTGTAAGATGTTAGCTCACGCTGGCCCGTCAGCTGTCGGTCTTGCCTTTTCCCTGTCCCCTTCTCCGGTTGTCTTTCCTAGAAGGGTGTGTGAACGCGCACAAACGTGCCTACAGAGATTTCACTGAAGGATAAAGACAAGATTTCTATCTTTAGGGCACGAGACAATTACAGTAATTTAAAGAACTTTTTGAAGATGTCTTAATGTAAGAAGTAAAATCAGCATTGATGTGCTTAGTTTGAGGAGGATGTTGTATATGGGCTTCTTTAAAATTCATAGAAATAAGAGTAAATTGTTCAGAGCAGTACTTTTTTTTTTGTTTGCTGACTTCTTTTAAAAATGAAAAAAAAAAGAAAAATTTAATTTCCAAGCTCAGTTGTGAAATAAAAAAGAGCAAAAACAACACGCATAAAGTAAGAAGAATGTCACCTATAAGTCAACCCCTAGAAAGCAATTGGGTATAGATATCTTTCCATGTTTTTTCCCCATGTGTGAGTACATATGTATAACTTCATTACACACCCATATACTTAAAAAATTAGCTGGTACGCATACTGTTTCTGTCACCTGCTTTAAAAAATGATGTACTTCAGCCCTGGCAGGGTAGTTCAGTTGGTTAGAGAGCTGTCCTGATTTGCCAAAGTTGCAGCTTTGATACCCAGTCAGGACACATATAAGAAGCAATGAGTGAACATGTTAATAAGTGGAACAGCAAATTGATGTTTCTCTCTCTTTCTTGCTCCTCCCTCTCTCTAAAATCAGTAAATTAAACAAATTTTAAAAGGTGATATATTTGTTGTCAACATGGATTATGCCATTAGATATTTTTTCTTATTACAAATAACACTATAATAAATATCCATATGTATACATCTTTATGTCCTTTCCTAAATATATCCTTAGTATAAATTCTCAGAAATGGACTTGTTATGTTGGAAGAGTATTTACAGTTTAATTTGAAAAGATTCTACTTATTTTATTTTTACACAGAGAAGAAGGGAGAGAGAAAGAGGGAGAGAAATATCAGTGTGTGGTTGCCTCTCACTCACCCCCCGCTGGGGACCTGGCCCACAACCCAGGCACGTGCCCTGACTGGGAATCGAACCGGCAGCCCTTTAGTTCGCAGGCTGACGCTCAGTCTGCTGAGCTACACCAGCCAGGGCATACAGTTTAATTTTTTTTTAATTATTTATTAATTTTTAGAGAGAAGGAAAGGGAGGGAGAAAGATAGGGGAAGAAACATCGATTGATTGCGTCTCTCACACCCTCAACCAGGGACCCACAGCCCAGACCTGTGCGCTCATGGGGAATTGAACCGGCGATCTTTTGGTTTGCGGGATAACGCCCAACTCACTGAGCTGCAGCAGTCAGGGCCACAGTTTAATTTTTGATGCATATAGCTGAATTGCCCTTCAGAAAGTTTTTAATAAATTTTCTTGCTGTTTGACATGGTAACTTTTCTCCATCAGCTGTTTTTTTGTGGTATAAAGTAGAGGTCAGCAAACTATGATCTAAGGGCCCATTGCTTGTTTTTGTAAATAAAGTGTTATTGTTAGTTCAGTTTGTTCATTCTGCATATATGAGTGAAATCATATGGTACTTGTCTTTGTCTGACTGGCTCGTTTCTTTAGCATCATGTTCTCCAGGTCCATCCATGCTGTCGCAAAGGGTAAGATTTTCTTCTTTTTGCAGCTGAGTAGTATTTCATTGTGTAAAAGTTCCATAGCTGTTTTATCCAAAATAGAAGCAGACTCATAGAGAGCAGGCTGACAGCTTTTGGGGGGTTAGGGGTGGAGGGATCGAACAAAAAAGAAAAAGAACTCATGGACATGGACAACAGCATGGTGATTACAGGGGGGAGAGGGGCGGGTGGAGGTGGGTGGAAAAGGGTATAGGAAAGATAAATGGTAATGGAAAAATGCGATAAAAAATGAACTATTAAAAATTTTATTTATGGATGGACACATCCATTCATTTATGTAGTTCCAGTGGCTGCTTTTGTATGACAGAGCTGAATAGTTGCCACAGAACCCGTATGGCCTACAAACCCCAAAAATATTTACCTTATGGAAAGAGTTTGACAACTCTCGATGTCTGGCGTAAAGCTTTGATATATCTATACTGGGTCTGTTAAAACTGTCTTATTAGCCCTGGCTGATGTGGCTCAGTGGCTAGAGTGCTGGCCGGTGAACCAAAGGGTCACCAGTTCGATTCCCAGTCAGGGCACATGCCTGGGTTGCGGGCCAGGCCCCCAGTAGGGGCGTGCATGAGAGGCAATCACACGTTGATGTTTCTCTCCCTCTCTTTTTCTCTCCCTTCCTCTGTGTCTAAAAATAAATAAAATCTTAAAGAACCTGACTTATTAATCAATAGCTCTTTGATGGCTTCTTTGACATTTTTTAGATAGGTTATCATAAAATTAAGAAATAATTCTAATGTTCTTTTACTATATTGGCTGAAGCCTCCAGAACAGTAGTGTATTGAGTAACAGCAATGATAATGGTTATATTTTTCTTATTTCTAGCTTGGGTCATAATGTCTCTAGTGTCCCCCCACCCAAATATATTTCTTTTTTGTTTGTAATAGGTAGTCTTTATTGTGTTCTGTTATTTTTAGTTTTCAGAAAGGAGTTGCTAAAGAAAAACCTCTCCACTATCAACAGACTCAGATGGAGTATCTCTTTTAACTTCTCTAGATTTTCTTATGCTGCACTTATCTTACAACTTTGAAAGAAACCCTGCCTTTTATTTTAAGGCATTGCTCGACTTGAATTAGCTAGTATTTGTTTTATACATTTGTGTCTGTATTTAAGATTCATGTTGGTCAGTGGATTTTTATGTGCTAGGTTTGTCACATTCTGTTATCAAGATTGTGCTGGCCTTGTGAAACAAAATGGGAGGCTTCTCATATATTTCTGTGCTCTAGGAAAGACACAACCAAATAAATTGCATGTTATTCTGTGACAAGCACTGTAAAGGGTGAATTGAAAAAAAACTGATCACAGGCTCTTGCGTCAAGTGTCAATAAGGAGACCAAATGGTGGAGCAGTGTCTTTTTATATCGGAATCATCTTGTACCAGGCCATGTATTTGAAATATAAAATATGTATTGGTTCTTTAAACTTTTAAATTTTGAGGTAATTCATATTTACAGAAAAGTTGAAAGAATAGCACAAGGAACTCCAATACACTCTTTACCCAAATTCCCTGATCATTTTTACCATTTTGCTGTATTTGCTTTATCATAAAGTTCTTTAATTCTCTCTGTAAATATGTGGATACAGTCTCAATCTCTGTCTATACGTATACATTAATATATAGATAGTGAGGAAATAATATAAGTATATAGATTTTGATATACAGATGCACTTACAGATGTGTTTTTCTGAACTCCGCAAGTATGTTGCAGATGATTATCCTTAAAGCATATAAACCAGCTTTTCAAATATCAGATGTGCTGACAAGTCTTATTTTTTAAACACTAGATCTTTAAATTCTATCTATATCTATATATTCTATATCTATGTATTATCTATATACCTCTCACTCTATCTACCCATTCATCCAACCATCCAGGTATTATAAGCTAATTTTACACCAACTATAAATGAATAACAAGAAGAAAGACATTTCAAATCCCGTTACCCATGATAACTTTTTAAATGCAAATATACATATAAAATTATATGTGTATCTCAAAAGGGATCATATAATATGTTCTATTTTTATAGTCTGCTCTTTTTATTTGATGTTTATATGTTAACATCTTTTCATATCAATAAAAATAGATCTGTGGCATCATTTGCCATGACTGCTTTGCATGGATATACTGTAATTTATTTAAGCAATTCCTGTGTTGCCATTTGAGTTGTTTATACATCTTTTTCTTATTGTAAGCTACTCAGAGCATGAGTTTTGAAGCCACAGAGCTGGATTTGAATCCTGGTTCCCTTTCATTTCTCCTCTCTGTTGCTTTTAGCCAATTGCTTATCTCAGCCAGCTCAAGTTTTGTTATCTTTCAAATGGAGATAAGAATACCCAATTCATGGGGTTTGTGGGGACTAAAGGAGATGACCCATGTAAGTGTCCCAGTCCAGTCCCTTTTATATAGCAGGCCCTCAATAAATACTTGTCCTTTGCTTCTCCATTTTATCTCAAAGATAGTTCTCATACTTACAAAGTAATGTCTGTCAAATCCTTAAGTTTTATTTTGGTCTTATCCTTTGTAAATATCACATGCTTTCAAAAATATTAAATATTGTCTAGATATTTCTCCTCACCCTCCATAAAGAGACTATCCAAAAATAAAACCCAATACTACCGATCAAAAGAAAACCATTTTCTTGTGGCTGATAGAGAGCACACAGATATGGCTATCCAATTTGTGGAATAAAATGGTTTTGACAGACCTGGCTGATGAAAAATTGCCCTCTATTGAAGTCAGCAACCTGGCTTTGAATTTTTTTCTTTAAATGGCATATAAGACTCAGATTTCTACTTGGAAAATAAAATTATTTCTTGTTTTCTTCAAGAAGCATGATTTTATCTTATAAAGGCCAAATGTAGTCATGTGTTTGAATGTCTTAAAATTTCCTTCCTACGAAACCTCTCAGATTTGTCTTCATGTGACCGTGGAGATGACATAGCATGCGTTGCTTACGAACAAGCAGATGAAAATTTTGCAAATGAACACTTATGAAACATGAGGCAATGAGTGAGATAGAACACTTGTGTCAAACAGAAGACAGATGACTTAAGGTAGGGCCAGCTCATCTCTATTATGGAATAGCAATCTTTGCCAATATTTTATAAAGAAATGCAGTATATTATTATGTTCAAACACAGACAGCACCAGCGGAACAATAAGATGAAGTAGGGTTTATGCATTAATGAGCAGAGAAAGATGATTGTGATTCATAGATCAGTTATTTATTTGTAAATACCTGCTGGCTTAAATTCAAATGGTTCTTGTAATTAAATAAAACTCTCTACTCTTGTTTTTTTCCCCCTACAAATAATCCTAGCCAAATCAACTTTTACAGATAAGAGGAAGCTGAAAACTTCTGTTCAGCTCCTGTAAAGTCATTCGATAATGAGGAAGATCAGATTACTGAAAATACAGTTAACCGTGTCACTTTCCTCATACTATGAACATAATGTAATGATACACCAATCTGAACTTTGATATCATTAAGGTTTTTGAAACAAATGATGTCAGACTGGAAAACACAAAATGGGGACGTGGTGGGGAAGTGCTAGGGGGCACCCGGCCATTGCGGTGGGCATTTTATTTCTGTTGAGAACTCAGACCCTGTGAGTCTCAGGAACCTGCCATATAAACTGGGTGCGCCCACTCAGAGAAGCTTTCTTTCTTCTGGCCACGCTGGCTCCTAATCATGTGGCCGCCCAGGAAGCAGCGAAGTGCTAGATTACACGCATGTCACCGCAGAGGGGTGCTGCACGAAGACTTGCACCTGTGTGAGGACTTTCAGGACGTCAAATGAAATTATTTTATTTGAAAAGTTTCGTTGCTGTCGTCGTTTGCTTTTTTCCTCATGTCCATCCACCATTTGAGCTTGGATGAGGGTGGGGACGTATGGAGTGTGACGAAAAGGAAGAAGTTGTCCAATTAAAAAAGTTTAGAAATGTCCTGTTAGGAGACATTCACTTCAAATACAGAAATGAATTTCTTCCTGAAGGCTGTGAAAAATGTTCATGTAGCTCTAAGATACATTCTTTTCTAAATGGCTGAAGGAAGTAAAGAGGCCACGAGAATGGCCAGCATGTGTAAAAGCTTGCGTTCCAGTAGTTTTCACAGTTTTCTTCTTGTGTGTTTTTTTCCACCCTCAGTGCATCACCTTGTCTTACTTTTTGACTTTTATGTGTTCTAAGCATTTGATTTTAAGATCTGACCTCATCCCTTATGGCTTTTATGTAGCTCTTCTGTCATAGTGGTTAATATTACATGTAAGTTGGGTATGCTTGATAAGAACCAGTTCTGTTCATTGCATTCACTCAGAGTTGTGTGCTCTTTAATTTTGGGGAAATGCATTCACTTTAAATAGATTGAAATACACAGCATTGTGGCTGTATTAATAAATCTGTGAACTGAAGATTATTTACCAAGCATTTACTTTTTTCGTGGCACCAATTGCTTTCCTTCACAAGTGACAAAAATCCCAACTCAAACTGGCTTAAACGGTAAAGAAAATTTGCTGGCTCATGTAACCAAAATGCCTAGTAATAATGTGGACTTTAGGTAAGGGGTGATCCAGCAGCTGAACTGTGGCATTATGGATCACATTTCTTTCTTTCTCTCTACTCTGACATCCAGTGTCTCATGCCTCTTTCTAAGGCTGTTTGGTCATAAGATTGTTCCCTATAGTAACCAGAATTTACACTTTCACATTCACATCTAGCAGAGGCATCGTGTTAGACACCGGAGGATACAGAAGCACAGAGATTAATAAAGTCCCCAAGATTATCTTGTGGAAATTAAAAACCTTCAGATCACAAAATGTTTCAATAGGTATTGTAATCAAGACTGTAGCGCTGCACAGTTCAATTATGATAGTTACTAGCCACATGTGTCTTTGCGCACTTGAAATATGGCCAGCTGGAACCGGGATGTGCTGTGAATGTAAAATACACACCAAATTTCCAAGACTTTGTTTAAAAATATATAAAATACCTGATTAATTTAAATTACATATTGAGATGATCACATTTTAAAGTAGATTTGGTTAAATAAAACACCTTATTAAATATAATCTCACCTTTTTTTACTTATTGAAATGCCGCTACAAGAAAATTAAATATTACACCTATGGCTCTGATAATATTTCTATGAGACAGTGCTGTTCTAGAGCTCTGAAGAGGCCATTAGAAAGGTGAATTATCTGGGAATGAATTCAGATACATTTCAGTGATAGAGAAGGGTCAGAGATCACCTTTATTTAAAAAAAAAATCCCCTACTGCTCTCTTCAGTCCCTCTGTATTTTATTACCCTTCTAGTAGCCTTTGTGGCAGTTCTAGCCATCTGAAAGTATCTTGTTTTTGCACTGACTTACTTGTTCCTTGTTCTTCTCCCTTATGCATATTGTTCTCCACCCCCACCCTCTCTTTATTTTTACTCACCTCTGACAGAACGTTTCCTTTATGTGAACCTAGGCAATGGACTCTCATATTACTAGCTGCGACTTTGTTAACAATGCAAGTCATCATTATTTTTCTCTCTCAGTATATGTGTTACAGGCATCTCGAACCATTATCTACATATATCACCCTTTCAAAATTGTAGTAGTGGCTAGACCCAGTGCTGGACCTGATTTAGTGAGTTAATGAAGTATCACAAATATTATCATGTCAAACAGTAAAACAACTGTTTTGTTAACTGTGTTTCTGAATAACAAGTTTCCTTCATAAACCTGTGCTCCTTATGTTATGCACTTATAAACACTATTCTGAAAATGGTCTGTAGGTCTTGAGAGCCTGCCCAGGGGATGTGTGGCACAAAGAAGAGGAAGAACCCTTGCCTATGCAAGGATTTCTGGGGCCGGCCTCCAGAAGGTATAGCTTTATTTAATTCTAGCCTTGTGTGCATCCTAATTCAGGTGTTTTGAGTAGAATTGGCTAGACGTGGCCCCATGGATCCACTCATACCCAAATCTTTGAAGAGTCCACTGTCTAGAATCCCTGGATGAGAGGCACATTACTGACACTTAATTTGTGTTTATAAGGATAGTAGATGGAACCAAGGATTTATGCCAATGCTAAGGCTTGAACCAAGTAAGTGCATGCTTTATGGGGTTACTTAAACCATGGAATAAATATATTTATAGATTAAATAATTGAATGTTGCCACATACCTGTCATGAAAACAGAGTTAAAAGTTCAATGTCCAACTAGAGGTGATACAGCTTTTGCAGTGGTGTAATTACAAATATTTACAAATAGTGCAAAAGATTGAAAATAGTAATATACCAAGTAGAGTCTTTATTCATAAGTGCATATTATATGGTATATGAAAGAGCTTGTTGATGATCTGATCTTGAAGACAGGGACTCTTGGTTGAACTTGGAACAGGAGGGGCAAGACAGGGATTATAAAACTGGGGGTTCTGTGAGTGAAGCTCCAAGGAGAAGACCGAATCATCAATATAAGTTGGCTTTGTTGGAAGGAAGGGATGACCAGAGCTGTTGGTCGGAGATGACAGGAGTGAGGTGGGCAGGTGAAGATTGTTGACATCCATTTGTGAGGTTTCGATTTGCAGTGGGGAATGCTGAGGCTTCAGAGAAGTGGAGTGACAGCCTGGAAATGCTGTGCCTTGAAATATTGACTGAAAGACAGGAGTGGAAAAGTAGACGAGGAGGCATTTTTGTAGGGTAAATATTGCAGCACATTATGAAAAGTTTCCCGCTAGTTAGCTTGAATGTTATGGGGAGAAAGACACATTTTACTCTGGCAGATTGTCAACTAAATTTAGATTCTTTTGACTAAATATAAGTTCTTTGGCATGACTAATGACACAGGGTATGTGCATCCTGAGAAACACATATGCACTCCTCCAGCGACACTTCTCAGCCTGCCTATACCCAGGCCCCATTTTGCTTGGTTGGTGGTGTATAAGTATATTTTACTTTGCAGTTGTTCAGAGGGGTTGCATAATTTTTAATTTTATTTTTCAATTACAGTTAACATACAACGTTATATTAGTTTCAGGTATACAGCATAACAGTTAGATATTTATATAAACCTTATGAAGCGACCGCCCTGATAAGGCTAGTGGAAGGGTTGCCTGTTTTTGAAAAGCTACTTCCTGAAAGAGGAGGACTGTTTGGGAAGGGAAGAAAAATCCTAGCTGGCTTTGGTGGTAACAGTTTGGAGGTAAACCCATGTGAGGTTTGGTGGGAACAATTCCTGAAGCTCCTTCAAGCTCCCATCTATTCCTGCTGTTGGTTGCCGGAAGCTAGAAAAATAATGGAGCTGAGAATATGGGATTTTTGCTTGAACTTCCAAGGGTCATCCAGATTGCATACCAGAGACAGATGACCCATATTTCCTGGGACTTGAATTGAAACCTGTGTCTTAGAGAAATGGGTCAGTTCCTTACCTTTACTATACTCCCGATTGGTCAATGGCAAAACTTGGGCACTAGAAAAATTAAAAAGTTGGTTGTGTACAAAACCGCATGACCAGACCGAGTTGGCAATTTTATCCTCGTACTTACAAACTCCATGCCGAGATGGCTTCAGCTGTGGTTTCACCCTCAATTCTGAGAAATTTTCAAATGCAACTTGAAGTTGTGGATGGGTTGAGCATCTTTACGATGTGGCAAAATCTCGTTTTCCCCCAGTTTACTTCTAATGGGGGCATTTTTACTCATTGCTGCGAAGTGAGCCTTTAGCAGATTTCTCAGAAGATTCGTAAATGAGTGTGTCACACAGAGTAGAACCTAACAGGCCAGGCACTTTATAGAGATGACTTTATTTAATAACACCTTTAATTACTATTTGTTGAACTCTCTAAACTGAACTCCTTCCACTAAGCCTGTAAGATGTAAGATTTATCCGCACTTTGCAAAAGAGGAAATAAAGGCACTGAGCAGCACAATAACCAGCCCAAGATCACACAGCCTATAGACAGTGGATTAGAATTTACATGCCCCTCGGTGCCTGGTAAAAACCCTGAAAACTAGGAATATGATTTATCCCATTTTACAGTTGTGGAAGCTGAGGCTTAAAGAAGTTGAGTAATTCACTTATTTTCACACAGCTAGTGATCTGTGAAGGCACTTTCCAGAGCAGCGTTTTCCAATAGAAATGTAATGTGAGTCACAAGTGCAAGTTACATGTAATTTTACATATTATCTAATAGCCACATTAAAAAAGTAAAAAGGAAACAGGTAAATCTCTTTCTTTAACCTAGCATATCCAAGATATTGCCGTTTCACGCAATGAATATAAAAAACTTTTTCACAAGGCAGTTTATATTCTTTCTTTTTTACTAAGTCTTTGAAATCCGGTACTGATACTTGCAGCACATATCCACGTGCAGCAACCACATTTCAAGCACTTGATAACCCCATCGTGACTACTGGCTTCTGTACTGGACAGGGCAGTTTTAGGGCAGTCCTTCTTAACCTTGGCTGCATAGCGGACTCACTGGGGAGCTTTAAAAACGTAGCTGCCGGGGTCTCATTCTCAGAGGCTCTGATGTAATGGGTCTGGGGTGTGGCCTGGGCTTCTGGATTTTTAACAGCCACCTCCCCCAGGCAGTTCTAATAGTCAGCCAATGTTGGGAACCTATTCAAGGGCAATGCCAAAACTAATCTAGTAGAGAACTGTAGCCACCATCCATTGGAGAAGATTCCGTGAGTTCTCTGAAATGAGAATCATTCAAACTAACCACTCTGGCAGTTTGCTTTTCTAGTTGACACTAAAGAATGCCAAGTAATGCCCTAGCTAATTTATTACTTTCTCTCAATTTACATCACCCAACATTTTGGCCAAGGTCCAGTATAGTGTAAGAAAAGAAAAGATTATTTTCCCCTTGATCTACACACTCCAGTACAGGTAAATTAAGACCTAAAATCTTACTATTTTTAATTAAGGGCAAAGGTGTTGGTGTCCGTCCGGAACCTCTGAGCTGTGGAGAAGAGGAAGTTGGGGTTTAAAGCTGCAGGTTGTTGCCAGAATGAAACATGTCTAGCGGGGAATGCGTGGGAAGCGCTGGGTGAGGAAAGGAGGCAATTGTGGCTCCGGTTGAGGCTCCGAAGGCTGCACAGCCCACGGTGTGGCAGGACGCCCACGAAGCTGCTCTCGCCAGAGGCCTCACACCACCTTCCCACTTGGCCAAACTTGTGTTTCTGCCCCTGAGACCTGGACGTGAAACCTGATATTCAGGAATTCAAATGTCTCATCTCACCCGGAGGTTCCGTTGTCCTTAAAACGCTTTTGGAGTACTTTGGAATAATTTTTACAATGTCGTCTTTTATTTAAATCCAAACACAGCTTTACTATTCCAGACACATTATTTCCCAGAATAAAAAAATACGCGGTCTTTAGTGGTAACACTATAGTTACATGCAGTTTTCTTGGTTAATTTTATTTGACTTAAAATGAAGCCAGAGAACACACAAATGCTGCTGAGTTGTCCGTAGCCTTAACTAAGTCAGTACCATATTTCATCAAATAAAAAATACTGTCAACTCTAAGGTGTACCATTATTTCGTGTATGCTAATAAAGACTGAACTGTTACATAATGCTTCCATATCACTTGAGGTTTATTTTTTTGAGATTTTAATTTTATTTTCATTGAAAGGGTTGTTTTAGTAATTTTATCATATGTAATAATATAGTTAAAATGAAAAATGAAAGCAAAAGAGATTGGTTAAGGTATTCCTAAAAGTTCTCCACAGTCTTTTTTGGTTTTAAATCATCAGTGCTTTTTTTCCTCACAAAATACTGTCCTCTTTCCATCAACAACAGCAATGATTCAGCATTTCTTTAAAAAGCGTTGCCAGTAGTTTCAGGGATTTTCCTCCAAGACTGCCTTTTTGGATATGCAGTTAAGTTTTCATTTCATTGGTTGCCAAATTGTAGCGAAATCTTTCTGCAGATATTTTAAGTGACAATTTACTAGCCATGCAACCAACTCATTTGAAGTGCTGTTAGGGACTGCTAGACCAAGTTCACGCATGGGCAGGCAATGGCCGCTACAGCATGTCTATGACTGGCTGACAGTTTTAAGATGGATTCCAATTTCATAGATGTTCGGATGTGGAAAATGTGCTTTTTAGAATTAATGAAATATGGTATGTAAATTGTATTTCTGATAATCCAGTCTCCCTAATCGTTTGTCACATCCACCTTCTTTATGTGCTTTAAAGAATTTCAGTGAGATTTGTGTGAGGGCCCCTCCTCGGCACGCCTAGGGTTTAATGTTTAGTGGTGTATAAACAACACCCCCCCACTTCCTTCTTCCAGTCCAATTTGCAGCTATAAATCTGTGCTTTAATACTGTACTTCCCAGCCTTTAAAGTATATATGAATAACCTGGGAATCTTGTTGAAATGAAGATTCTGATTCAGTGTGTCTGAGAAGGGACCTGAGAGTGTGCATTTCTAGCAAGTTCTCAGATGATGCCCACCCTGTTGTTCTGGAGACCACACACTGAGTAGCCAGGCCTTACTGTATCTTAGGACACAGTATATCTCTGAAGAGATTCAGCACCTTCCCAGAGTGCATGTAGTTTAGTTTTTCCTCCATTCATATTATTATTTCAGTGAAGACCTGTATGTTGTAAGTGTCATTGTATTGGGTCACTACAAAGATTTCTGAGGATAAAAAGAAAAGAATTTTGTGTGTCCTGTCTTATGATACATGGAGAGATATTTCCCCCCTTAATTTGTTTTCTGAAAGATCTGTTCATTTCATTTTCCCTTGCCTTCCTCCTCAAAACACGTGGGCAACTTGAATTTATTAGAAAATCTTTTGTAATTGCAGATTAATAACCTACCCATTAATATCACATTAATTCATTGTGATTAATAGCATCTGTGTGAATGGCTAATGAATTAGTAATGAAGGACTATTAGCTTTAAAGTGTCAAGAGAACATTCCATGTAAAAAAGGCACTACCCATTACAGGAAAATTAATTATATGCTGGTTAGATAATAGCTTGTCACAAACAAGATATGTTTGTTTGGAAAGCCTCATTGGTGTTGATATTTGCACAGTGAGAGATACTTTTGAAAACATGCATGGACCTTTTATAAAATGAGAAGGCAGTTTTATTTTTATCAACAATTAAGATAAATATGGGAGCTTATACTCATGAAAGAAAGAAGTGCACGTGTGTGTGTATACACACACACAAATATGTGCTATGTTCTCCCAAGTTTGCCTTTGTCACTAACAGGAGATTTCCTGTAGTTGTCATTTAAATTAAGTTACAAATGAAACTGCTTCTACTACCTACTTCCTATTCTGAATTCATAAATCCAATTCCCCAAGGCCCAAATGTTTTTTGTTACTAATTTTATTCCTTTAGCAAATCATTTGTTTTCTCTATGGTCCCTCATTTTAATTCTGTGATGTCGGCCATCATTGTTTATTTCTGTCTTTGCCCTACATCCGAGGAAGTGAAGGTCAAGGAGATTATGTGAGTTGCCCAAACCAGTCCAGCCATATAATTTGTCCCCCACAGATTATGGGTCTAACATTTCAAATGTCTCCCATTTTAACCCAGGCGGAAAGAGCTACATGAGCAGAGGCTCTGTTGCCTTTGAGGAAACCCAAGAAGCCAGTGTGATTGGAGCTCAGAGTTGTAAGGGAAAAGGTACAAGAGACAAAACCAAAAAGAAAGGGGGGCCAGAGCATGCAGACCTTGTAGGTCATGTAAAGATTTTAGCCTCTGTGCTTGGGGGCAATGGGAAACCATTTGTAAATGTCATGACTAGGGACTTGATGAGTGATGTGTTTTTCCATAAAACTCTGGCTGCATGTGGAGAATGGCTTGGAGGAAGGAGTTGATATATGGAGACCAGTTCAGAAGGCCCCATCATGCTGTTCTGTTTTCTAGCTTGGTCCAGAACAAGGGGAAAGCTTGTCTTCCTTGTTTACAGAAACCCCCAGGCATTATTTGGTAGCCTTTTCTCTTTTTTTTCCTTATTTCAGCAGTGAAGGGTCATCGTGTCTTCTTTGTTTGTAGCTCCTGGATTTTTGAACTTAGAAAGGTGCTGTGCGAAGCACCGCCCGTCACCCGGCAGAAGCCATTATGGAAGCCAAAGTGGCAGCCAGTGGGTGCGGAAGTGAGTTTTCAACTCACTAGCCCTTTTCCTCCTTTGGGTATTCCACTTGTGTCAGAGGTGTTATTGCCTTCCCTCTTTTGGAGAAGAGGATCCTGGATAGAGAAGGAAAGAAAGCCCAGCTCCTAATCACTCAGTGTCAGAAACCCAGTTTTAGAGGGACAGCCTCGCTTGACCACACACTGTGGTTTGAACAGCCAAGAATAGAACCTCTGCAGCTCTCACCTCGTCATGGAAGGTGGGAGTGAAAACGGGTTAGTGGGGAAGTGGCTTTTTAAACCTATGTTTACAGTATTTTGATGCTGCTGTCATAGATGAGGGGAGGAATTGTGAAGTCTGGAGCTCAGATTTTTTAGGATTTTAGGGATGCAGTATTTATCCCACTCTTCCTCCTCATGGGGTGTGGTATAAGTCGGAGCTGAAAATAGCTGCCCTGTGCTGTTTTTGTTTTTCAGTTTGGGAGTCTTCCTGGCATAGTGCTGAGTTTTTCCCCTCTTGAACCAGTGAATCGACTTGTCTTCTCAAACCTCTATTACATTTTATCTTTGAGGAAGGTAAAGAACTTTTTTATATCCCACATATGAGTGAAATCATATGGTTCTTGTCCTTTTCCATCTGACTTTTTTCACTTAGCATGATACTCTCAAGATCATCCATGTTGTCGCGCATAGCAATATTTCATCATTTTTGAAAGCAACAGTCGAACCAAGCCAACCAACCAAAAACCTGGACAGAGACAACAGTGTGGTGGTTATCAGAAGGGAAGGGGGGCAGGGGACGGGTAAAGAGGCTAAAGGGGGTCAAATACATGGTGACAGAAGGAGACTAGAGTTTGGGTGGTGAGCACACAATGCAATATATAGATGATGTGTTGTAGACGTGTACACCTGAAACTTGTATTATTAACTAGTGTCATTCCCAATAAATTTGATAAAAAGAAGGAAACTTTTTTTGTTAAAGATTTTATTTATTTTATATTTAGACAGAGAGGAAGGGAGAAAGAGATGGAGAGAAACATCAATGGGTGGTTGCCTCTCACATGCCCCCTACTGAGGACTTGGCACACAACCCAGGCATGTGACCTGACTGGGAATCGAACTGGCGACCCTTTGGTTCGCAGGCCTATCCTCAATCCACTGAGCTACACCAGCCAGGGCAGAAGGGAACTTTTTAAAGCTGGTGTTGCAGAACTCAGACAACTCACTAACTTAGACCTAACTGGGCCAATGTAAAGAGAGTGTTCCAGAATAAAACAAAAGTAGTGATATCCTTGAAGAAGTGGAACTGCAGAGAGCAAAGAAAAGACAAAGGCTCCTTATTGGATTTTGGGTTTGGGCGAACAATGATGGAGGAGGGAATCTGGGCTGGTGGCCTGTCCTGGGATCACAGACCTGAAGGACTGGTGATAATTGTCAACTACACTTCAATAAAGATGGGGACAAAAGGAGGGCTGCTGAGTCCTGTTGGTTTAAAGTAGGGGTTCTCAAAGTGTGTTCCCTCGACCTGCAACATGGGCATTACCTAGGAATTTGTTAGAAATGTGGATTTCTGGGCCCCGCCCAAATCGATTGAATCAGGTACCCTGGCAGAAAAGACCCAGCGCTGTTTTAACAAGCCCTTTTGTTGATGCTGGTGCCGCACGCTCAAGCTCGGGAACCACTGCTCTGGACTAGGTCATAATGTGAAGTCCAGCATTAGAGACCAGCTACCAAGCCTCCCATCTCTAGCTAGGTACCTCAGGAGTGTGTGTCTCTGGTCACAAGTAGGGTGACAGGGCAGAGGGGTTGGGTGGCTCAGCACAGAGTCACACTACCACTTTAGAAAACGAGTCTCTTATGCAACCAGGGAAAGCCTTTCTTTCAGTTATGATTGAGAGATCTGTCAGGGAAGTCCACGAGGGCAGTGCTGCCTCTGGTGTAGCTGCTTGGGGGCCTAGTTCTCACACAGGAAAGCAGCTTGTGGAATTTTACTGGCCACCTGCTGGTGGAATGAACAGGAGTTAGAGACCTGTGTCCAAATCCAAGCCGTAACCTTTACTAGCTGAGTTTCCTTGGACAAGTTCTTATAGGTTTCCCACCTACAGAACGGGGTTAATAATGCATGCCTGTTAGGGTTGGTCAGGGATTAATTGAGGTCATACATCTGGCTCAGAGCAGGTACTTAATAAATGCATGTTGTCACCCTTGGGTCCTTGGATGTCTGAGGACTGCTCAGGAAGGACCACTGCAGGGAGTATATAACCATATATGGCCTTTTCCTTAATGGTAAGGTGGTAGTAATAGGAGGCAGGAAAAAAATGTAATTAGGGTTTTTATTATAGGAAAAGAACTGAAGGTAGATTTTAATGACTTTAAGTTCAGCACAGGCCTTACATTGAATCATCTGCTAAAATACAAATTATCTAAGTAGGAAGGCTAATTTTATGAGTTAAAATATCATATTGGCAGATTCATTGTAATACTATGCTATCAAAAGAGTAATGTTAAAATTTAATTTAAATTATTTTGAAGTGTAACCCTGATAAGTTTAATCCTTATAACTTCTCTTCTAAGTGAAGATAATGAAAGAGTTACCTTCTATTAGAATTTTGTAGTGTCTGGAAGTTTTATAAAATTTATTTAATTATGGACAAAGAAGTCTTTTGTGTTAAAAGTGAGGAATTTTTATGTTATTTGGTAACCTATGATTTAGATTGATGAGTTAGAGGTTTTTGATTCCCCTCAAATAATCCCTGCCCCTTTTTCTTAAGCTGATGCCAACCAACAATTATCATTTATAAGGTGATCATAAAAAATGAACAGAGAAAATAATTCTGACAGTTTTTCTCCCTATATTTAGGTGGGAGTTTTTCAGAAGAATGAGAAATATCAGCTTTTATTGTCTTCTCAGGATGTCAAACAGACTCAGTTAATCCCATGCTTGGCTGGCAGTGGGGCCTAGGAACTGCAGAGTCGAGTGTCACACAATTCATGTGAAAACATGAGGGTTATGGAATCCACAGACCATGACTTAGTTAACTTCAGTTTTATTTAATGAGAATAACAACGGGCTTTGCAAGCTGATTTAGAGTCTCTAGGTTTAACTGTATATGAGTTTAATACCCATGCAGTATGAGCTAGAAAAATGAAATTTTTCAGTACAGTGAATAAACTGAGGAGCTTGGAAACCAAATTGAAGTCTGTAGCCTGGAAAATCAACAAGGACTAAAAATAGTAAGATTAGAGGCGACATTCAACCATGGACCATCCGAAGGTGGTTTTTAAGTACCACCAAAGGAGAAGCCAGGCTGTTCTATGATAGGTTTAAAAAACATATATGTCTGTCTAGAGGACATTCTGTTCATTATGTAGGTGTGGAAGGGCACACCTTTCCTTAAAATGTAAATTTAGTCTTCCAGTGTTGTTATTTTTTGTGTTCTTTCTCTCACTAGAGTTAAGAGGGCACTCCCCCTGATTTCTAAGGGAGAAATGTTGGCATAATTTACATGAAGTTGAGAATTCACGTTGATGACTTTTGACATGAAGGTTTTAGATTGCAATGAACTGTTTCTGTTAAGCAAACGAGGCAAGCAGCTACAGCGTTTATGGCCTCTCAGCAAGTAGCCAGAGGGTTCCGTTTAGAGCAGGTCCATAGGAGTGCAGGGCCAGAGAAGGAACACAAAGGCGCGTGTGTTGAAATGGTTCTGTGCTCTCAAGCCATCTTGTTAAAATGGCATCAGCTCAACATTGAGGTACTTGGTAGATGTTTGCCTCTAATGCCTAAAACTTTGTGCATGTGGAGTACTTTTTTTTTAATCCTCACTGAGGACATTTTAAAAATTGATTTTAGAGAGGAAGAGAGAGAGGAAGGGAGAGAAACACTGATGCAAGAGAGAAGCATCAATTGGTTGCCTCTTGTACATGCCTGGACCAGGGACCACACCT